>CM067365.1:23829003-23836503 GCA_034401795.1 Chaetoderma sp. LZ-2023a | reverse complement strand
CATCTTAACATATCCAGGAGAGCCACGATCCTGTGAACACAGAGGCACCTCGCATGGCATCCATACGTCATAATACATGATGGTTTGGACTGAAATGACAGTTTGACGAGATAGCACATCCGATGTCAAAATAACCCTTTAAACCATTTACGGCTGAATTTGGCGACGAAATCCCAAAAATGTCCTTATTGGATCCCCACTTGCAGGCCAAGGGAAGACTACTTTTGAAAATTTACTACGGCAGCAACAGTTTTTTCAACTTATTCTAAGAATAGTAGTAATAACTGTCAGCCAACTTGCTTTATAGATAACTAGCCTAGCGCGCTGCAAACTATCGACTCAACGAGCACGGTTCAACCAATTTGTTTTACCTGTCTAGTCCGGTATATAACGGGAATTTTGACGTCACAACTCGATGCAAGATTGCAGAGCGGCTCTTAGCAGCAGAACTCTGAACATTTTTTTAGCCTATTCTGGTAGATGTATCTGCTTACGATAGTTTAAAGTGTTAGACAAGGTGAGAATATTCATGTAACGCACTATATCTTGCACAAACAATAGATAAAAGGCAACTAATTAGTGCGAAGGTTGCGGTTGCAATGGATGAATTCATTATGTCACTCAAGTATTGACGTCAATATCATTTACGTCACATATAGGTTGACGTCGCAATCATGACTGAGAGACAATACTCCGTCATGGAGCTTGAGAAGTACGTCAAGTGTACGAATTGTAGGGCTTTGTATGGATTTACTATTGAACAAACATTCTGTTGAATATTTTCCAACCGCGGCCAGTCAAATATGTTTAAAAAATTCAACAGTTTACATATATAGTTATCTTGAAATTGGGATTGTGAGAATTTAGTCTCGCCTGCACTTAGCCTGTAAATGGGCGTTAATCATCACTACTGCAGACGCCGGTTATAACGGGCTTCGGTATGACAGGGTTAAACACCTATGGGCGACTCGGCTGGCTTAAGCATGACCGGGTAAACGCCTATGGGCAACTCAGCTGGCTTCGGCATGACCGGGTTAAACGCCTATGGGCGACTCAGCTGGCTTCGGCATGACTGAGTTAAACACACATAGGCGACTCGACTGGCTTCGGCATGACCGAGTTAAATACCTATTGGCGACTCAACTGGCTTCGGCATGACCAGGTTAAATGCCTATGGGCGACGCGACTGACTTCAGCATGACCAGGTTAAATGCCCATGGGCGACTCAGCTGGCTTTGGCATGACCGGGTTAAATGCCTATGGGCGACTCGGCTAGCTTTGGCATGACCGGGTTAAACACCTATGAGCGACTCAGCTGACTTCAGCATGACCAGGTTAAATGCCTATGGGCGACGCGACTGACTTCAGCATGAATGGGTTAAATGCCTATGGGTGACTCAAATGGCGTCGGCATGACCAGGTTAAATGCCTATGGGCGACACGACCAGCTTCAGCATGGCCAGGTTAAATGCCTATGGGCGACACGACTAGCTTCAGCATGACCAGGTTATATGCCTATGGGCGACGTGACTAGCTTCAGTATTACCAGGTTAAATGCCTATGGGCGACGTGACTAGCTTCAGCATGACCAGGTTAAATGCCTATGGGCGACGTGACTAGCTTCAGCATGACCAGGTTAAATGCCTATGGGCGACACGACTAGCTCCAGCATGACCAGGTTAAATGCCTATGGGAGATGCGACTAGCTTCAGCATGACCAGGTTAAATGCCTATGGGCGACTCATCTTGCTTCGGCATGACCGGGTTAAATGCCTATGGGTGACTCGGCTAGCTTCAGCATGACCGGGTTAAGCGCCTATGGGCGACTCAGCTGGCTTCGGCATGACTCAGTTAAACATGCATAGGCGACTCGACTGGTTTCGGCATGACCGGGTTAAACGCCTATGGGCAACTCGACTGGCTTCAGCATGACCAGGTTAAACGCCTATGGGCAACTCGACTGGCTTCAGCATGACCAGCTTAAATGCCTATGGGCGACGCGACTAGCTTCAGCATGACCAGGTTAAACGCCTATGGGCGACACGACTAGCTTCAGCATAATCGGGTTAAATGCCTATGGGCGACACGACTAGCTTCAGCATGACCAGGTTAAATGCCTATGGGTGACTCGGCTAGCTTCGGCATGACCGGGTTAAACGCCTATGGGCGACTCAGCTGGCTTCGGCATGACTCAGTTAAACATGCATAGGCGACTCGACTGGTTTCGGCATGACCGGGTTAAACACCTATTGGCGACTCGGCTGGCTTCGGCATTGACCGGGTTAAACGCTTGTGGGTGACTCAGGCGTTGTTACTTCAAACAAGAGGTCTACCGGCCTGTCGCTCACCTGCAACGTTAGCATTTGAAATACAGGGTAGTTCATATCTCATGAAAATATATTTCGTGAAACTTCTACAGGATGACAAATAGATTCTATGTTTCAATACGGAATAATCTTCAAAATAAGATCTTAGTAAATCTACCATGACAATTTGACCAACCAAAATTTGACAAACCAAAATTCTGAATAGATGTTCTAGAAGCTACAGCCATATGGTCCTTCTAGCCGAATTGCGTTGAAATCCATCAAGTGGCTAACGAGGAGATGTGGTTCGACAACTTACAATAAATCCAAGATTTTCACGCAAAAAAATTTACCAATCAAAAATCTGAATAGTAGTTCTAGAGCCTACCTCTATAGAATCCTTAAAGGCAAATTTGGTTGAAATCTGTCAAGAAGCTAAGGAGGAGATGCAATTTGACAATTTCCGGTAAATATTTTACAAAATCTTAGATTTCTTGACAATTTCCGGTAAATATTTTACAAAATCTTAGATTTCACCCCCATACATTTACCAGTCAAAATTTTGAATAGAAATTCTAGAGCGTACCACCGTAGAATTCTTCCACACACATTTAGTTAAAATCTATCAAGAAGCTAAGGAGGAGATACGTTTTGATACTTTCCAGTAACTTTTGTACAAAATCAAATATTTTAACCAAAAAAATTGACCAATCAAAAATTTGAATAGGGGTTCCAGAGCCTACCTCGACAGGACCCTTCAAGACAAATTTGGCTGAAATCTCTCAAGGAGTTAAGGAGGAGATACGCTCCGACACTTGCCGGTACAATTTTTACAAAATCTAAGATTTTCACCCAAAAAATGCACCAATCAAAATTCTGAATAGAAGATCTAGAGCCTACCACTATAGGATCCTTCCAGGCAAGTTCAGTTGAAATCTGTCAAGAAGCTAAGGATGAGATGCATTTTGACACTTTCCAATAAGGTTTTTTTTACAAAATCTAAGATTTTCACCCAAAAAAATTGACGAATCAAAAATCTAAATAGGGGTTCTAAAGCCTACCTTTATAGAATCCTTCTAGCCAAATTTGATTAAAATCTGCCAAGCGGTATAGGAGGCGATACATTTTAAAGCAAAAGTTGACGGACGGACGACGGACAGACGGACGGACGGACAGACGACGGACGGTCGCCATGGCATAAGCTCACTTGGCCATTCTGGCCAGGTGAGCTAATAATGCAAAGATTCGTCTACACCTATATTATATTGGCATGTGGTCTGATATATTGAGAAATTAGAACCACGTTGACAAATTATAGATGTAACTTAGGCTACTCGCTAAATCTATTCATATATGCTACGCTATATTAAATGCCTTCCCACTATGCACTTCCTACGCGTCCCGTGCGCGTCAGAGCCATCTGAGCCCCTCACACTCCCAGGTCAACAGGTTAGTGGATCAGATCAAGACATCAATTACATGACTGGGTGCATAACTAAGTGATTATATCTGTGTAGATCTACGATTATCAGACAAGCAAGCGGCTAACGAACGTGATCATTTAACATATAACACACATAGTATCGGTATCAGGATTCTATTTCACAAAATATATTCTATTGACATAGGCCTACCATAAATAACGTTTAACTTTGAACTCTGTGATAGGCATAGAAAATTTAACAATCTGTCCTGTAAATTTAAGAAATTGAATTGGCAATCGAGTGATCGATAGACCCATGTTGATCTCTTAAGCTTAGCATGTGAAATTACGAACACAGTAAATCAAGACATCTGTTGTAACATCCTGTGCTTATGCATACCTATAGAGTGTCGGAGAGGACGTCAGGAGAGGACGCCAGGAGAGGACGTCACTGCATAAATATGTTAAGCGTGCTACGACGTGACCTCAAGAAAGCAGGACTCGGGACAGTCAAGTTAAGAATGGACCTGAGGAAGCTAAAGATTTTGGCTGAGCTCAAGACACAGTGGTCAAAAGTGAAGAAAGACGGATTGCAGCTGTAGGATGTTTCTACTACTACAGCTGCAGAATGCAGTAATCATATACACTTATAGAGTGTCGGGAAATGTCAACAGTCAAAGGATTCAAAGGTAGTACATTTTAAGACTAACTTAGATTATTCCGACGAGCTTTCGCACATAAATGTGCTTCATCATTTTGATGAGCTTTCGCACATAAATGTGCTTCATCATTTTGATGAGCTTTCGCACATAGCTGTGCTTCATCTGGTCATCTCGTCAACATAAACTCAAGACAGTCATAAAACTACTAGTTTTAACTTCTGTTTTCACTGTCTATACAGACCAATACAGCTGCTAACGTTTGACTCCCGTTTCACTGTCTATGCAGACCAATACAGCTGCTAAATTTGACTCCTAGTTTCACTGTCTATACAAACCAATACAGCTGCTAACTTTTAACACCTGTTTTCATTGTGTATACAGACCAATACAGCTGCTAACATTTGACTCCTGTTTTCACTGTCTATACAGACCAATACAGCTGCTAACCTTTGACTCCCGTTTTCACTGTCTATACAGACTAATACAGCTGCTAACCTTTGACTCCCGTTTTCACTGTCTATACAGATTAATACAGCTGCTAACGTTTGACTCCCGTTTCACTGTCTATACAGACTAATACAGCTGCTAACCGTTGACTCCCGTTTTCACTGTCTATACAGATTAATACAGCTGCTATCGTTTGACTCCTGTTTTCACTGTCTATACAGACCAATACAGCTGCTAACTTTTAACTCCTGTTTTCACTGTCTATACAGACCAATACAGCTGCTAACTTTTGACTCCTGTTTTCACTATCTGTACAGATTAATACAGCTGCTAACCTTTGAATCCTGTTTTCACTGTCTATACAGATTAATACAGCTGCTAACTTTTAAATCCTGTTTTCACTATCTACACAGACTAATACAGCTGCTAACATTTGACTCCCGCTTTCACTGTCTATACAGACTAATACAGCTGCTCACTTTTAACTCCTGTTTTCACTGTCTATACAGACTAATACAGCTGCTAACATTTGACTCCCGTTTTCACTGTCTATACAGATTAATACAGCTGCTAACTTTTGAATCCAGTTTTCACTGTCTACACAAACTAATACAACTGCTAACATTTGACTCCCGTTTTCACTGGCTATACAGACTAATACAGCTGCTCACTTTTAACTCCTGTCTTCACTGTCTAGACAGACTAATACAGCTGCTAACATTTGACTCCCGTTTTCCCTGTCTATACAGATTAATACAGCTGCTAACTTTTGAATCCCGTTTTCACTGTCTATACAGACTAATACAGCTGCTAACCTTTGACTCCCGTTTTCACTGTCTATACAGACTAATACAGCTGCTAACCTTTGACTCCCGTTTTCACTGTCTATACAGACCAATACAGCTGCTAACCTTTGACTCCCGTTTTCACTGTCTATACAGACTAATACAGCTGATAAACTTTGCCTCCTGTTTCACTGTCTATGCAGACCAATACAGCTACTAACCTTTGACTCCCGTCTCACTGTCTATGCAGACCAATACAGCTGCTAACGTTTGACTCCTGTTTTCACTGTCTATACAGACCAATACAGCTGCTATCGTTTGACTCCTGTTTTCACTGTCTATACGGACCAATACAGCTGCTAACTTTTAACTCCTGTTTTCACTGTCTATACAGACCAATACAGCTGCTAACATTTGACTCCTGTGTTCACTGTCTATACAGACTAATACAGCTGCTAACATTTGACTCCTGTTTTCACTGTCTATACAGACTAATACAGCTGCTAACATTTGACTCCTGTTTTCACTGTCTATACAGACCAATACAGCTGCTAACATCTGACTCCCGTTTTCACTGTCTATACAGACCAATACAGCTGCTAACCTTTGACTCCCGTTTTCACTGTCTATACAGACAAATATAGCTGCTAACTTTCTTTACGAAATATAAAATGAATATTACGCGAATGGGAGATCAAATATGCTATCTTTCCGTTCATTGACTTTCTTTCTCGTGAGAAGGAACTTATAAATATGCCTTCAAATATGAAGCAGAAATAGCATCTATGAATAAAATAAGTCTATGATGTTTATTAAGTTTGCTTTGTTAAATGGACGCCTTCTAAAATGTGACGATTCTGGTGTCTGCTTACAATCTGTCTCATTTGACAATTTGAAAGAAAAATGGTTTCTTTATTCGGATTACGTATTAACGGTACAAGAGACGTATTTGCACAGACTAGTCTGAGAATCTCTCTCTCTCTCTCTCTCTCTCTCTCTCTCTCTCTCTCTCTCTCTCTCTCTCCTCTCTCTCTCTCTCTCTCTCTCTCTCTCTCTCTCTCTCCTCTCTCTCTCTCTCTCTCTCTCTCTCTCTCTCTCTCTCTCTCTCTCCTTGGTGGGGCCATGCTGACGCTATTCAGATATCTTAAGAATCGCGAGCCATTGCGTGACACTTTTACTTGCGTGACAGGGAGATGGGGTTAGAAGCGTGGGCTGACTCGGTCCTCTGAATGAGTAAGTATTAATATCCAATGTTATCACACGTGTCCGGGTGCTGGGTAACCTGGGATACTTGCTAACGGTACACATTAAATATTTTACACAGGCAACTCAGTACAGGGAACTTTATTACTTCCCCACACGAGAGCTTTTACGTTCCTGTGTTTGAATGACAAATTTCGATGAGATAATTTACTGGCGATAATGGCAATGCCGATAATGACACTGGCGATAATGATAATGATGATTGATAGCAAAAACGCTGACAATACTGATTAGATGAATGCAAAAAATAATAAGTGGTTTTGTTGGGTGGTGGTGGTGGTGGTGGTGATGATGATGGTGGTGGTGGTGGTGGTGGTGGTGGTGGTGGTGGTGGTGGTGGTGGTGGTGGTGGTGGTGGTGGTGGTGGTGGTGGTGGTGGTGGTGATAGATGTGTTGTTGTTGTTGTTGGTGTTGTTGTTGTTGTTGTTGTTGGTGGTGGTGGTGGTGGTGGTGGTGGTGGTGGTGGTGGTGGTGGTGGTGGTGGTGGTGGTAGATGCGCTATTGGTGGGTGGTGGGGTGGGGTGGGAGAGATAGAGGAGGTTATGTATCAGTGGTGGCGTCAGTGTTAGTACGTTATTTTAATAAGACTAAGTTTTAAACATCGTCGTGTCGTG
>CM067365.1:23667549-23828503 GCA_034401795.1 Chaetoderma sp. LZ-2023a | reverse complement strand
TATATTATATTGGCATGTGGTCTGATATATTGAGAAATTAGAACCACGTTGACAAATTATAGATGTAACGTAGGCTACTCGCTAAATCTATTCATATATGCTACGCTATATTAAAGGCCTTCCCACTATGCACTTCCTACGCGTCCCGTGCGCGTCAGAGCCATCTGAGCCCCTCACACTCCCAGGTCAACAGGTTAGTGGATCAGATCAAGACATCAATTACATGACTGGGTGCATAACTAAGTGATTATATCTGTGTAGATCTACGATTATCAGACAAGCAAGCGGCTAACGAACGTGATCATTTAACATATAACACACATAGTATCGGTATCAGGATTCTATTTCACAAAATATATTCTATTGACATAGGCCTACCATAAATAACGTTTAACTCTGAACTCTGTGATAGGCATAGAAAATTTAACAATCTGTCCTGTAAATTTAAGAAATTGAATTGGCAATCAAGTGATCGATAGACCCATGTTGATCTCTTAAGCTTAGCATGTGAAATTACGAACACAGTAAATCAAGACATCTGTTGTAACATCCTGTGCTTATGCATACCTATAGAGTGTCGGAGAGGACGTCAGGAGAGGACGCCAGGAGAGGACGTCACTGCATAAATATGTTAAGCGTGCTACGACGTGACCTCAAGAAAGCAGGACTCGGGACAGTCAAGTTAAGAATGGACCTGAGGAAGCTAAAGATTTTGGCTGAGCTCAAGACACAGTGGTCAAAAGTGAAGAAAGACAGATTGCAGCTGTAGGATGTTTCTACTACTACAGCTGCAGAATGCAGTAATCATATACACTTATAGAGTGTCGGGAAATGTCAACAGTCAAAGGATTCAAAGGTAGTACATTTTAAGACTAACGTAGATTATTCCGACGAGCTTTCGCACATAAATGTGCTTCATCATTTTGATGAGCTTTCGCACATAAATGTGCTTCATCATTTTGATGAGCTTTCGCACATAACTGTGCTTCATCTGGTCATCTCGTCAACATAAACTCAAGATAGTCATAAAACTACTAGTTTTAACTTCTGTTTTCACTGTCTATACAGACCAATACAGCTGCTAACGTTTGACTCCCGTTTCACTGTCTATGCAGACCAATACAGCTGCTAAATTTGACTCCTAGTTTCACTGTCTATACAAACCAATACAGCTGCTAACTTTTAACCCGTGTTTTCATTGTGTATACAGACCAATACAGCTGCTAACATTTGACTCCTGTTTTCACTGTCTATACAGACCAATACAGCTGCTAACATCTGACTCCCGTTTTCACTGTCTATACAGATTAATACAGCTGCTAACGTTTGACTCCCGTTTCACTGTCTATGCAGACCAATACAGCTGCTAACCTTTGCCTCCTGTTTCACTGTCTATGCCGACCAATACAGCTGCTATCGTTTGACTCCTGTTTTCACTGGTCTATACAGACCAATACAGCTGCTAACTTTTAACTCCTGTTTTCACTGTCTATACAGGCCAATACAGCTGCTAACATTTGACTCCCGTTTTCACTGTCTATACAGACCAATACAGCTGCTCACTTTTAACTCCTGTTTTCACTGTCTATACAGACTAATACAGCTGCTAACATTTGACTCCCGTTTTCACTGTCTATACAGATTAATACAGCTGCTAACTTTTGAATCCCGTTTTCACTGTCTACACAGACTAATACAGCTGCTAACATTTGACTCCCGTTTTCACTGTCTATACAGACTAATACAGCTGCTCACTTTTAACTCCTGTTTTCACTGTCTATACAGACTAATACAGCTGCTAACATTTGACTCCCGTTTTCACTGTCTATACAGGACCAATACAGCTGCTAACTTTTGAATCCAGTTTTCACTGTCTACACAAACTAATACAACTGCTAACCTTTGACTCCCGTTTTCACTGGCTATACAGACCAATACAGCTGCTCACTTTTAACTCCTGTCTTCACTGTCTAGACAGACTAATACAGCTGCTAACATTTGACTCCCGTTTTCACTGTCTATACAGATTAATACAGCTGCTAACGTTTGACTCCTGTTTTCACTGTCTATACAGACTAATACAGCTGCTAACCTTTGACTCCCGTTTTCACTGTCTATACAGACTAATACAGCTGCTAACCTTTGACTCCTGTTTTCACTGTCTATACAGACCAATACAGCTGCTAACCTTTGACTCCCGTTTTCACTGTCTATACAGACTAATACAGCTGATAAACTTTGCCTCCTGTTTCACTGTCTATGCAGACCAATACAGCTACTAACCTTTGACTCCCGTCTCACTGTCTATGCAGACCAATACAGCTGCTAACGTTTGACTCCTGTTTTCACTGTCTATACAGACCAATACAGCTGCTAACATTTGACTCCTGTTTTCACTGTCTATACAGACCAATACAGCTGCTAACATTTGACTCCTGTTTTCACTGTCTATACAGACTAATACAGCTGCTAACATTTGACTCCTGTGTTCACTGTCTATACAGACTAATACAGCTGCTAACATTTGACTCCTGTTTTCACTGTCTATACAGACTAATACAGCTGCTAACATTTGACTCCCGTTTTCACTGTCTATACAGACCAATACAGCTGCTAACATCTGACTCCCGTTTTCACTGTCTATACAGACCAATACAGCTGCTAACCTTTGACTCCCGTTTTCACTGTCTATACAGACCAATACAGCTGCTAACTTTCTTTACGAAATATAAAATGAATATTACGCGAATGGGAGATCAAATATGCTATCTTTCCGTTCATTGACTTTCTTTCTCGTGAGAAGGAACTTATAAATATGCCTTCAAATATGAAGCAGAAATAGCATCTATGAATAAAATAAGTCTATGATGTTTGTTAAGTTTGCTTTGTTCAATGGACGCCTTCTAAAATGTGAAGATTCTGGTGTCTGCTTACAATCTGTCTTATTTGACAATTTGAAAGAAAAATGGTTTCTTTATTCGGATTACGTATTAACGGTACAAGAGACGTATTTGCACAGGCTAGTCTGAGAATCTCTCTCTCTCTCTCTCTCTCTCTCTCTCTCTCTCTCTCTCTCTCTCTCTCTCTCTCTCTCTCTCTCTCTCTCTCTCTCTCTCTCTCTCCTCTCTCTCTCTCTCTCTCTCTCTCTCTCTCTCTCTCTCTCTCTCTCTCCTTGGTGGGGCCATGCTGACGCTATTCAGATATCTTAAGAATCGCGAGCCATTGCGTGACACTTTTACTTGCGTGACAGGGAGATGGGGTTAGAAGCGTGGGCTGACTCGGTCCTCTGAATGAGTAAGTATTAATATCCAATGTTATCACACGTGTCCGGGTGCTGGGTAACCTGGGATACTTACTAACGGTACACATTAAATATTTTACACAGGCAACTCAGTACAGGGAACTTTATTACTTCCCCACACGAGAGCTTTTACGTTCCTGTGTTTGAATGACAAATTTCGATGAGATAATTTACTGGCGATAATGGCAATGCCGATAATGACACTGGCGATAATGATAATGATGATTGATAGCAAAAACGCTGACAATACTGATTAGATGAATGCAAAAAATAATAAGTGGTTTTGTTGGGTGGTGGTGGTGGTGGTGGTGGTGGTGGTGGTGGTGGTGGTGGTGGTGGTGGTGGTGGTGGTGGTGATAGATGTGTTGTTGTTGTTGTTGTTGTTGTTGTTGTTGTTGTTGTTGGTGGTGGTGGTGGTGGTGGTGGTGGTGGTGGTGGTGGTGGTGGTGGTGGTGGTGGTGGTAGATGCGCTATTGGTGGGTGGTGGGGTGGGGCGGGAGAGATAGAGGAGGTTATGTATCAGTGGTGGCGTCAGTGTTAGTACGTTATTTTAATAAGACTAAGTTTTAATTAACGATAAGGTTACGTGATTAACATGGTATCATCGAACCAATAAACTCATCCTATCTGATGATAGCCCGGCTTTATTACAGCGGGTAGCCGTGTAGGAATTCACACTCATCCTATCTGATGATAAGCCGTCTTCATTACAACGGGTAGCCGTGTAGGAATTCACACTCATCCTATCTGATGATAAGCCGTCTTTATTACAGCTGGTAACCGTGTAGGATTTCACTTCACACAAATGGACAACAGTTACTATAGCTATGTCTTTGCTGACTCACTAAATCTAATCAGCACAAAACTTTCATTAATATCAAGATAATCCGGAATTATTGTCAGACGTCAAGATGACATTTACACACTCTGGCGTCACCAGGATGTGACACCACGAGGACAGAGCGATAGTGTAGCGAGAATGGCACATATGTACAGCATGGGGCGCGTTGAAACAGACGCTTTACCAGCCAGTAGATGAGACCAGAATACCGTGAGTTAATATCCATCATTGTACACGTTAATGAAATCAATCAATAATTGTGCTGTTGAGCTTGTGTCTATCAATGGATGCTCAGCCACTAGAGATAACTACGCATTGGGTGAAGGTGAAGGTCAGTGAGTCAGGTCATGTGATTATTAATGAGAGATTATTACACGAGATATACCGCATCATCACACACACCCTTCCCTTTCTATGTAAGCAGTCTGACATTCAACAAAGACGACATTTGGAACCAGATTGTGAACTTATGTCACTCGAAACGATCATATTTCAATAATTACACTCATTAACTCTTTAAGAGCTAAATTTGTTAAAAAGATTCTCAAAATATCTTCTTATTGAATGACCATTTGCAGGCCAAGATAAGACTTTGAGATTTACCACTGCAATGACTGGCTAGATTACCGAACCAGTCGTTTCAGTGGTAAATTAAAAATCCCTTGGCCGGCATCGTCATAAAATGATTAATTAACTACTAAAGTGTGATGTTGATGGCTGTGAAGATGACGCGTTATCCGCCATCGTGCGATAATATTGCAGTCCTACTGCGATGATACTGAGATGATACTGAGATGATATTCCGTTGATATTACGATGATATTGCGCTAATACTGCGATGATATTGCGATGATATTGCTATAATATTGCGATGATATTGACTTGATACTGCGATGATATTGCGTTGATCTTTCGATGATATTGTGATGGTATTGAGGTTGATATTCCGATGATATTGCGACGATATTACGATGATATTGTGTTGATATGTCGATGATACTGGGACAGTGTACACGGCGATGCCACGTCGTTGCTTGTTAATTTTTGGTGTAGCGTTTCCCAATGGGGAGAGCATTGAGATGCTTAAGCAACGGGAACGTTGTTACTTACACAGCTGAAGGCCGATGCGTGTATTGCGGTTGCTGTATATCTGCCTGCCTGCGCGCCTGCCTGTCTGTCTGTCTGTCTGCCTGCCTGCCTGCCTGCCTGTCTGCCTGCCTGCCTGTCTGTCTGTCTGTCTGTCTGCCTGCCTGCCTGCCTGCCTGCCTGCCTGCCTGCCTGCCTGCCTGCCCGCCTGGCCTGCCTGCCTTCCTGACTGTCTGTCTGTCTATCAGAGGCATATCTCCGGAAACCTATGAGGCATAATCCCCAAATTATGCACATGGATTCATATTATGAGTGGTTAGAAAAACAGTTTTTGATTGATTTGAGTTTGAGATCAACAGATCAACTATCTAAGTCACGGGAATCGCTAAATCCATTGTCAAGACGGAGCACAAGTGCGTGAGTCAGCATTGTCAAGACAGAGCTCAAGCGTGTGGGTCAGCATTGTCAAGACAGAGCTCAAGTGCGTGAGTCAGCATTGTCAAGACAGAGCTCAAGTGCGTGAGTCAGCATTGTCAAGACAGACCACAAGCGCGTGAGTCAGCATTGTCAAGACAGGGCACAAGTGCGTGAGTCAGCATTGTCAAGACAGAGCACAAGCGTGTGGGTCAGCATTGTCAAGACAGAGCACAAGCGTGTGAGTCAGCATTGTCAAGACAGAGCTCAAGTGCGTGAGTCAGCATTGTCAAGACAGAGCACAAGCGTGTGGGTCAGCATTGTCAAGACAGAGCACAAGCGTGTGGGTCAGCATTGTCATGACAGAGCACAAGCGTGCGAGTCAGCATTGTCAAGACAGAGCGCAAGTGCGTGAGTCAGCATTGTCAAGACAGAGCACACGCGTGTGGGTCAGCATTGTCAAGACAGAGCACAAGCGTGTGGGGTCAGCATTGTCAAGACAGAGCACAAGCGTGTGAGTCAGCATTGTCAAGACAGAGCTCAAGTGCGTGAGTCAGCATTGTCAAGACAGAGCTCAAGCGTGTGTGTCAGCATTGTCAAGAAAGAGCACAAGCGTGTGGGTCAGCATTGTCAAGAAAGAGCTCAAGCGTGTGGGTCAGCATTGTCAAGACAGAGCTCAAGTGCGTGAGTCAGCATTTGTCAAGACAGAGCTCAAGTGCATGAGTCAGCATTGTCAAGACAGAGCACAAGCGTGTGGGTCAGCATTGTCAAGACAGAGCACAAGCGTGTGGGTCAGCATTGTCAAGACAGAGCACAAGCGTGTGAGTCAGCATTGTCAAGACAGAGCTCAAGTGCGTGAGTCAGCATTGTCAAGACAGAGCTCAAGTGCGTGAGTCAGCATTGTCAAGACAGAGCTCAAGTGCGTGAGTCAGCATTGTCAAGACAGAGCTCAAGTGCGTGAGTCAGCATTGTCAAGACAGCGCAAGCGTGTGGGTCAGCATTGTCAAGACAGCGGAAGCGTGTGAGTTGGCACTGTCAAGACAGTGCGCAAGCGCGTGAGTCAGCACCTCCATCGAGTGTATTCAAGTTTATATACAATCTCCGTAAATATAGCATCATGTCTATCCAGGAACACACCGTCTGGTATTCACCTGATAAATATGAATGCGAATGCAGATTTTTTCTAAAGGAAAACCGGTACGATTAAATATATTAATCTCTATTTTAAACTAAATGTACGCCTAATCGATTTAGGAATATGTAACAAAGAAAACTATTTGAAAATCCGTGGCAGAACCACTTGAGCGCCATTTTTAGGTGATTAAGTTTATTATTGATAAGCATAAAAAATGTGTATGAATTCATGATATACGCATGGGTACCTAATATAATTTCACTTCGAGGTTATGTTACCACCATAAATCCTCTCTCATTCTCCCTCACTCCTTCACCCTCTCTCCTTTCCTCCCTCCCTCACGCCCCCTGCCCCTTTCCCTCTCTCACCTTTCCCGCCCCCTCTCCCCTATCTCCTCCCTCTCGCTCCGTCTCTCTCCCTCTCTCTCTCTCTCTCTCTCTCTCTCTCTCTCTCTCTCTCTCTCTCTCTCTCTCTCCCTCTCTCTCTCGACTTATTCTCGAATTAGCAACTCAAAGATACAAACAAGGTATCAATCTCAATCCATAGTAAAATCAATATTACGATTCTATGACTTAGCCGACCGTGATCATACACGGTACAGTAACTTGAACAAGAATGACATTATGATGTCACTGAAAGCTGTTTATGTCAATGACGCCAATATCAACATCATCTCTATTTCAACAATGACGCCAATATCAACATCATCGCCATTTCAACGCATATTTGCCAAATGTGAAAAGGTGGCTGGAGAATCTAATTTGACATTTTAATTGTACAAGGGGATCGTGACATTTTCTTTGCAGATCTTGGCTCTCTTTTTCACTGACCAATTCGCAACATTGTTATGTTTTCTCTCATTCTATGTTTCCATTAATTGTCCAGAATATTCTAAACCAACGTCTCTCTCCACACAAATACACACACGTGGCGGTATGTGGTAAAGATTGGCCTTCCTTTAACCATGCCATCTTGTATACAATTGAGTTACTATATGTTTACTCCGCTATTGCTCCTCCAACATGCTTACTCCGGCCATTGTTCCTCAAACATACCTACTCCGGCTATTGCTCCTCCAACATGCCTACTCCGGCCATTGCTAGTCAAACATGCCTACTCAGGCCGTTGTTCCTCAAACATGCCTACTCCGACCATTGTTCCTCAAACATGTCTACTCCGGTCATTGTTCCTCAAACACGCCTACTCCAGCCATTGATCCTCAAACATGCCTACTCCGGCCATTGTTCCTCAAACATGCTTACTCCGGTCATTGTTCCTCAAACATGCCTACTCCGGTCCTTGTTCCTCAAACATGCCTACTCCGGCCATTGTTCCTTCAAACATGTCTGCTATGGCCATTGTTCCTCAAACATGCCTAATACTTCCATTGTTCCTCAAATTTGCCTACTCTGGCCATTGTTCGGCACACATTCTACTCCGGTCATTGACCTCAAACACGCCTACTCCAGCCATTGGTCCTCAAACATGCCTACTCCAGCCATTGCTCCTCAAACATGCCTACTCCGGTAATTGTTCCTCAAATATGCCTACTCCGGCCAGTGTTCCTTCAAACATGTCTACTCTGGCAATTGTTCCTCAAACATGCCTACTCCGGCCAGTGTTCAGCAAACATGTCTACTCCAGTCATTGTTCCTCAGACATGCCTTCTCCGGTCATTGTTTCTCAAATTAACACACATAATTTGAACCTTATTATTTTTACGTTTAGCTTTTAATCGTTAGTTCATTCATGACCATGGGCGTTGAAACTGCATTTCCTGCACAGACGCAATCTGATTATCGATTGGACAATAGAGGATGTTGAATTGACGCTGTTGTCATTGTTGTTGTGGTGATCGTGATGGTGGTGGATCGGGTGGGGTGGGGTGGGGTGGGGTGGGGTGGGGTGGGGTGGGGTGGGGTGGGGTGGGGTGGGGTGGGGTGGGTTGTGGTTGTGGGTTGAGGCTGAAGATGGTTATCATTATTGTCGGATGGGTTTCTCATAGCAGTGTTAGGAGTAAATTAGGTTCTATATAACCCAGTTGTAATATGCGATAGTCGCTGCTCTTAATTTAACACACTTGCTGTTTATAAGTTGATAGTATTTTAGCAGCTGATTTAGACTTCAACAGATAAATACCTTATTGCACACTACCGTTCACGCACTTTTAATAATCTTTAATATTTATGGTTATTTTTACCGGCTTTGTCAATTTTCGGTAAATTGTCAGTTGATTACGACCATCTTTTGTCATGCAAACAGCTTTTAATCTTGTATCATCTCGTGGAAAACAGAAACGAATTAGCCCCAAAGGGATACCAGCCTGCTCACCAGTGATGAACTTAAGGGATGAGTGTATGTAGGTAGGTGAGTGAGTGAGTGGGTTAGTGAAGTAGGGATTAGTGATACTCTACTATCTTTTATACATTTAGGTATATCTGATCATATTTGGTCAATGTGTGTCTTTATCCATTTATCCTAATTGTTCTAGCTCTTGGTCTTTCCCTATTGTGTTGACCATTTATTTATGACCCACGGGCTTGGACCAGTCTCGGTCATTTTGACGCATTTAAAATATATTCGATTGATTATTAAGATTTGGACGAACGTTGGCCATTCATTTTAAGCTTTAAATCATATACATTTATATATCTATATGGTATATTTGGTCAAGTTTATGGATTTCAACTATTCTTTGCCATTGGTAATAGTCAATGACCATATCTTATTGTTTATTTTACATTATCATTGTACCAGTTCACCTCAGCCCTTAGTTATCTTAAACTGTTTTCTCAAATCACTTGTATATATCTATTTGTTACGAGTTTGGCTACAAGGTTACCTCAAGAATGCAGGACTCGGTATACTCAAATCAAGAATGTACCTGAGGAAGCTAAAGATTTGGTCTGAGGACAAGACAGAGTGATCAAAAGCGAAGAAGGACTATTTGCAGCTGTAGAATGCTTCTACTACTACTACAGCTGCAGAATACAGTAATTATATATACGAGTTTGGCCAGTCCTGGTCATTTCATGTATGGTATCTGACCTGATTTTAGACGCTACTCACTAGTCATTGACCATTGCTCGCCATTAGTTGCCATTGTGCACATGGCGGTCTGTGTAGAGAGTTCGTATTTTCATACGAATAGATGTTGTCGGGTATGATATAACTGATTCAGTTATATAACAGAGGCATACATTTTATTCAGGTCACACAGTCTAACAGTTACTGCAATACTATCTATATCAACCCAGCTCGTTCCAAATATATTTATCAATAATGAGCGTGATTCTAAACATGTTATAGATACGGTATTGACATGTTTGGGCAACAATCCAACAATATCATTGTTAATCTGTACTTTATCAGTTTGTTTGTCCATGTGACATTTTAAATATCTTTTAGCTAATAGATAATCTATGATCCGTAGTTAATCCATTTGTTTATCCATGTGGCATTCTCAAGAACTTCTGTTTAAGAGATATTCCTTGTATTTTAATATTTGTCTTTCTATTTTAACTCGTTTTATCTCATGGAATTCTAAGTATATCACTTCTGCTTTAGATCTAAGCGGGTCTCCTTGAATCCTCAGAGAGCTGGTTAGTGAAGAGATCAGTATGAACTTATTTCTATTCTTCTTAAAACAATTTGACAGAAAGTAGTTAGAATTCAGTCAAATTCTGCTTAACCCTCTAAGCCTGAAGGGCATATGAGGCTAGATATTTACACTCCAACCACTCAAGGGCATACAAGGCTAGATATTTACACTCATACCACTCAAGGGCATACGAGGCTAGATATTTACACTCATACCACTCAAGGGCATACGAGGCTAGATATTTACACTCATACCACTCAAGGGCATACGAGGCTAGATATTTACACTCATACCACTCAAGGACATATGAGGCTAGATATTTATACTCAGACCTCTCAAGGGCATATGAGGCTAGATATTTACACTCAGACTTCTCAAGGGCACATGTCCTCATGTGCACGCTTTCATTCATGTCTATGTGACGTTGTGACATCGCAGTATCGACATGCACGCGCTTTCATTCATGTCTATGAGACGGTATGGCATCGCAGTATCGCCATGTACACGCTTTCATTCATGTCTATGAGACGGTATGGCATCGCAGTATCGCCATGTACACGCTTTCATTCATGTCAATGTGACGTTATGACATCGCAGTATCGCCATGTGTACGCTTCCATACATGTCTATGTAACGTTGTGATATCGCAGTATCGCCATGTGTACGCTTTCTTTCATGTCTATGTGACGTTGTGACATCGCAGTATCGACATGCACACGCTTTCATTCATGTCTATGTGACGTTATGGCATCGCAGTATCACCATGTACACGCTTTCAGTCATGTCTATGTGACGTTATGGCATCGCAGTATCGCCATGTACACGCTTTCAGTCATGTCTATGTGACGCTGTGACATCGCAATATCGACATGCACACGCTTTCATTCATGTCTATGTGACGTTGTGACATCGCAGTATCGCCATGGGTACGCTTTCATTCATGTCCATGTGATGTTGTGATATCGCAGTATCGCCATGTACACGCTTTCATTCATGTCTATATGACGTTATAACATCGCAGTATCGCCATGTACACGCTTTCATTCATGTCTATGTGACGTTGTGACATCGCAGTATCGCCATGTACACGCTTTCATTCATGTCTATGTGACGTTGTGACATCGCAGTATCGCCATGTACCACGCTTTCATTCATGTCTATGTGACGTTGTGATATCGCAGTATCGCCATGTACACGCTTTCATTCATGTCTATATGACGTTACAACATCGCAGTATCGCCATGTACACGCTTTCATTCATGTCTATGTGACGTTGTGACATCGCAGTATCGCCATGTACATGCTTTCATTCATGTTTATGTGACGTTGTGACATCGCAGTATCGCCATGTACACGCTTTCATTCATGTCTATGTGATGTTGTGATATCGCAGTATCGCCATGTACACGCGTTCATTCATGTCTATGTGACGTTGTGACATCGAAGTATCGCCATATACATGCTTTCATTCATGTTTATGTGACGTTGTGACATCGCAGTATCGCCATGTACACGCTTTCATTCATGTTTATGTGACGTTGTGACATCGCAGTATCGCCATGTACACGCGTTCATTCATGTCTATGTGATGTTGTGATATCGCAGTATCGCCATGTACACGCGTTCATTCATGTCTATGTGACGTTGTGACATCGAAGTATCGCCATATACATGCTTTCATTCATGTTTATGTGACGTTGTGACATCGCAGTATCGCCATGTACATGCTTTCATTCTTGTCTCTGTGGCGACTCAGGCATCCAGCACAAGTGACGTTTCGTATTCTATGGCAGGCATCGTGTTCACGCCACAGTACATTTAACTCCCTTTAACAAATCCCATTCTCACCAGCCAGTGGTCAGGTTAAGATTCATTATACACTCCCTTAAATATTCTGATGATAACGTGATTGAAACACCTTGCTATTTGAGGCAGCAAATACTTTCATTTATATTGTTATTTCGTGTAGTAAATTTCATTTAAAATAAATTACATAGAATTTCTGAGGATTAGGCTTGAACGGACTTTCGAGGTGTTCATTTTCTAAACGGCAATTCATTGTCAATACCATGTATGGTAGTTTTAAGACGTTGCCATATATCCAGATAGATGGTCAGTCTCTGGGCATTCTTTAATCTCTCCCTGGTTATTCTCTTGTCATTCTTTGGTCAATATCTCGTCACACTCTGGTGAATCTCGCATTTTTCTTGTGAAAGAGAAAATAAAGATGCTACAAGGATCTCGCGGCAGGGCGATGTGAACACGTAGCTGCACTTTTAAATTTATATTGAACTTAAATTGAACTTATCCTGACAGTAATTTTGAACTTCCCAGTGCATTGCTCCAGGACGATGGAACGCTTATACAGTGAAAGAATATCGATGCCATTGATGGCAAGGAAATTAATGGAATGACTGAGACAAACACGTGGCCCCGTTTCATGGTCGAACTTGATCAATGCAAAGCACATCTCCATAGAGGCACGAGACCTTTCTCTGCCGAGGCGATGGTTGAGTATTGATTGATTGGTAATAATGGCCAAATTCCTTCTATTCAGTAAAACATGAAAGGGAAAATAAATGGATGTTATTTGGATGGAAACTGAGAAATTACACAATCTGAAGCACGAGCTCACAGTTCCTGAAAATAACAAACACTTCTCGGTGTGCATGTTTCTTTGACGGTAATAATTAACTCCACTTCTTTTTGAAGAATTGCTAATAGTGACAGCTTATGTGGGGTTTTGCATTATGAAGGCATTGGGTGAGATATATTCAGACAGGCCGACTATGATCTTTGCCATTTGATTCTCAAAATCTGAGAGGATTTTAAAGAAAGGTGGTCTAACAATCACGTTCTTATAGAGCCGTCATTTTGTTAGCAGCAAATGTTAGTTGCTATGACAATTGGAGTTTCACTGTTACTTATGGAGCATGCTGTACCATCTCCGGGATGTTCCGTTTAATAAGGATGCAATTGCATCATTGACAGAAGAAAGGACAGATGGACGGACACACAAAACACGTCATTCATAAAATAAGTAAGCAATGTGGGAAATAACTCAGGATCTGATGATATGTGATGGTCGTTGTCATGTCAATAAATAAAAACCTATATGAATCA
Organism: Chaetoderma sp. LZ-2023a; assembly: GCA_034401795.1. Classification (NCBI taxonomy): domain Eukaryota; kingdom Metazoa; phylum Mollusca; class Caudofoveata; order Chaetodermatida; family Chaetodermatidae; genus Chaetoderma; species Chaetoderma sp. LZ-2023a. Next base: position 23,815,002 of record CM067365.1, on the reverse strand, counting down.
AGCATTTTAGCCAATGAAAATCTGATTTGAATTTCTCTCCACGTGTAATAATAACTCTGAGATAATTTGTTGTAATATTACATCACGTATTCACCTCACCCAAAGTCGTTATATCGCTGGAATTCACCTTTCCAGAGTATCCACCCATCATATGACGTCATAATGAACTGCGTGATGTTTACACTGACATCATAATGAATGACGTCGATAAGTACGCCACGAACGCATATTTGAAGACGGTCTATGTGTTGTTGTACAAATTGTTTGCTATGACTATTTAATAAATATTCTGTTGAATATTTTGAAACTAATTTGAATGGGCACTGTTGCTGCCATAGGCAGCAACAGAACCCAGTCAAATAAGTTACAACATATTCAACAGCTTCCCTGTATAGTTTTCAGGAAATTGATAACTAGGACATTTGGGGATCGATCAATCCCAACACGGCGAGGTGTGGGTGGAGCTTAGCTAGTGATGGGCGGGGCATAGATAAAAATGGAAATGTTCATTATTGACAACAGCCACACTATGTCACTAGCCGTCCTTTCGCTTGGAAGCGTTTTGTATAAATGATGCTAGGACAAATATACATTAATGTGTTTCCGTGTTGGTGACAAGAATACGAATTGCTAATCTTCATCGCAATCCTGCCTACCACATGGAGTAATATTTATGTGATATACGTGATCTGTCTAGCATCCCGCACACGGAAATATAAATTGCTATACAATTTGTGTGTCCAAAAAATTGATAATGTGTTTATGGTTGTGACTTGAAACATGCCATCGAATAAATTCAAAATTATATTATGAAAACACTAAACAAGAATATCTTATTTATTTTGAAACCTATTTCACTAAAAGTTTGTCCCTCTTTTTTGGCTGAGTTTCAGTCAAATTGTTATCATATTTTTTCCATAGAAAACATCTATTGAGCGAGATTGGGTGCATTGTCTGTGTTATGTTAAAGCCCCTCCCATGAAATAGGTAACAGAGATGCTACTATGAGAAACGTCCAGTATGTTTAACCCACTCGTGGTGAAACCGGCCAGAACCAGTCTCTGAAGTGGTCTTGAGGAATGCCCATTTGTAGGCCAAGAGAATACTATTTCTGAAAATCTACCGCTGGAATTACTGGCAATTCGGTAATCGAGCCAGTTATTCCAGTGGAGAACAAAGATAGTATTCTTTTAGCCTACAAATGAATATTCAACAAGCAAATATTTAGATTTTCTTGATCAAATTTAGCCATTAAAAAGTTAATGTCCGATTGTAGATCACATCTCTCACACATCGCGCATCAGTCAAATCCTACCATCTCAATCCCACGTAGATACTATGTAGATTAAACGTTAATGATATGATGCCTTCAGGTAAATGAACTCTCACAGCGCTCTCTGTGAAGTTATGCTTAATAACGACATGGGACTAAAGAATATTGCTTATCTATGGTTATTGATATCTGTAAACACGCAAGCAACATATATATGGCGATAAACATGTGGGTGTGGCAAAGGACTGCTTCCTCGGAACATAACTATCTAGCGGCCACCTGTCTTAGTGTCACCTTCATATTGGTGAAGTTGGTGACAAAGACAGGTCCCATCTATGTATGTTTAAAACACTTACTCAGAAATTCCTCAGATTTTCTAAAGGAAATGATTAAATATACAATAAATACAATTACATGAATTTCAGGTTCACGGATTGACATCTAGTTTTATGTCGTGATGTATGTTCAAAAGCATGTATGGATGATCCGGCAAAGTAGTGAAAAATCCAAAATTTTAAATAGGGGACCCACCTATACCTGAATGTGAAGGAGAGTACTTATTTTTCCACGATAGCGAGATAGTCACTCACAGCACAAACCATGATTATTGATTAGAAAATGGTATTGTAGCACACCAAGTATTCGTTAGGTCTGACTCTTTTTTTCGTTAGCTTGATGTATTGAACTTATTATAAACCATATTGTGGAACAAAATTGTATTATCATTAAATTGTGGCATGCCAATTTACATCACATTTTCTAATTAAGTCATAGTCTTCTTTTTCTTGTTCTCACAATAGGAAATGCTGCAGAAATACTTAGCAAGCGTGTTTTCCACAGCCATCAACATAATTTTAGCCGACATTGAAACGAGTCACCACATTGTACCGAGGCATGTGTCAGCAAAATACTCCTGAACGAGCATACTTGTCTTTTCAGATATCAACGCTGTACCTTAGGAACTGGCTGCAACTAAAATGGTATATACATTTTTGAAAAATTTAGTAAGGTTATTATTCTATCGAATGATGTACACAATACACATAGACGCATTGTTATATCACGTATCGCTATCACAAATGTACGTATTGCCATATCACGTATAGCTATGCAAATGTATGTATTGTCATATCACGTATAGCTATACAAATGTACGTATTGTCATATCACGTATAGCTATACAATTGTACGTATTGTCATATCACGTATAGCTATAGAAATGTACACATTGTCATATCACGTATAGCTATGCAACTGTACGAATTGTCATATCCCGTATAGCTATGCAAATGTACGTATTGCTATATCACGTATAGCTATCACAGATGTAAGTAATGTCATATCACGTATAGCTATTACAAATGAACGTATTGCTATATCACGTAGAGCTATCACAAATCTACGTATTGTCATATCACGTATAGCTATGCAAATGTACGTATTGTTATATCACGTATAGCTATCACAAATGTACATGTTGGCATATCCAGTATAGCTATGCAATTGTACGTATTGTTATATCATGTATACTATCACAAATGTACGTATTGTCATATCACGTATAGCTATCACAAATGTACGTATTGTTATACCACGTATGCTATCATAAATGTATGTATTGTCATACCATGCATAGCTATCACAAATGTACGTATTGTTATATCACGCATAGCTATCACAAATGTACGTATTGTCATATCACGCATGGTTATCACAAATGTATGTATTGTTATATCACGTACATAGTTATCACAAATGTATGTATTGTCATAATCACGCATAGCTATAACAAATGTACGCATTGTTACATCACGCGTAGCTATCACAAATCTACGCATTGTTATATCACGCGTAGCTATCACAGTTTATATGCTATATCCCACATAGCTATTACAAATGTACGTATTGTTTCATCATGCATAGCTATAACAAATGTGTGTATTGTTATATCACGCATTGCTATCACAAATTTACGTATTGGATTAGAGCAGAGCAGGTTAGTCATCCATGTCTGAGTCATCGTCAGTAACTATTATTTCGACGTTGTTACATAATTCGCCTCCCAGGCAAAAACAGCTTTTAGTACAGGATAAATTGTTTGACATGTCTGTCCTTCTGCATACCGATTCTGACATCTATATGATGTAAGTTTTGTTAGTCCGATCGGAACATGTTCCTTTTATATGTCTAAGTAGACCATCCACAATTCTCCAACCATGTCTGTTTGCAGATCGAAGAGTCTGCTAGCAATGAATGCCTTTAAACATGAGACTGAATCAATGAGATTGTTAGATAATTTAATGTAATTGACATGTGTCATTTCTCTGCCGTTCTTAGCAAGAAAATCAATACTGGGTTGCACCAGTCGTATTCCCAACATCATTTGTGGTATACATGTTAATTACAAACATCTCACATAACATCTCAGTTTACAGAAATAATTCAACTTATTACACAAAACTCTTTTTGACGTTCTTTCTGAGACATCCATTGGCATGTTGCAAATCGAAAGGGACAGAAGACAGCTCATACATCATCACTCCTGTCAAATCCATATTACCGACGCTTGCAGCCATAATTAGTTGACCAAACAATTGTCGTTCAGAACTCACATTCCGTATCTTGTTCCCACTTTGTTCAATTCTTATGTGCTTTTCTGGAGAATGCTTTCAAAATTAAGTGTGACAAAGTGTCCCAAAAGCTCATGCAGTTAGTGTTCATTCGTGCCTAAAAAAATGTGCCCATATTCTTCTTACCAAGATCCTCGGTGCACACACGTCTCTTGATGATTTCAACTGGGAGTACAAGTCCAGTTATTGACAAATAAGAGGCAGTCGGTGTTGTTATCGTTGATCGAGAACATTATTTCTGGAATGTCATCTTCCACGTGTCGAGATAACGATTTGGGTAGCATTGCTTAGTGTCTCTGTCCTATGTGGTTCACATACAATGCATTGCCTCCAATCTGTGTTCTTGACGAGCTTCGCTCAAGGACGATTAAGCGCTACTTCCGTGTCATAACAATTATGGTCCATAATCCAATAGCCGGAATTACATGGCAATAAGTGTCATCAATATATGCCAAATAGCAAGTGAATATATAGAAATGGTTTTAACGCTTAAGGTGCGGAAACTAAAATCATAATTTTGCAAGAGCTTATGGAGCTGATATAGAGTTTGAGTATTGTGTGCACTATAGAAAGATGTGCCGGACATGATGCAGCTTGACCTTACTTGTGGCAATTCACCTTTCCAGAGTACCCACCCATCATATGACGTCATAATGAACTGCGTGATGCGTAGAATGACATCAAATGAATGACGCCATGAATGACCTCGATAAGTACGTCACGAACGCACATGTGAAGACGGGCTATGCATTGTTGTACAAATTGTTTGCTTTTACTATTTAATAAATATTCTGTTGAATATTTTGAAACTAATTTGACTGGGCGCTGTTGCCGCCAAAGGCAGCAACAGCACCCAGTCAAATTAGTTACAAAATATTCAACAGCTTCCCTGTATAGTTTTCAGGAAATTGATAACTAGGACATTTGGGGATCGATCAATCCCAACACGGCGAGGTGTGGGTGGAGCTTAGCTAGTGATGGGCGGGACATAGCTAAAAATGGAAATGTTCATTATTGACAACAGCCACACTATGTCACTAGCCGTCCTTTCGCTTGGAAGCGTTTTGTATAAATGATGCTAGGACAAATATACATTAATGTGTTTCCGTGTTGGTGACAAGAATACGAATTGCTAATCTTCATCGCAATCCTGCCTACCACATGGAGTAATATTTATGTGATATACGTGATCTGTCTAGCATCCCGCACACGGAAATATAAATTGCTATACAATTTGTGTGTCCAAAAACCTGATAATGTGTTTATGGTTGTGACTTGAATCATGCCATCGAATAAATTCAAAATTATATTATGAAAACACTAAACAAGAATATCTTATTTATTTTGAAACCTATTTCACTAAAAGTTTGTCCCTCTTTTTTGGCTGAGTTTCAGTCAAATTGTTATCATATTTTTTCCATAGAAACCATCTATTGAGCGAGATTGGGTGCATTGTCTGTGTTATGTTAAAGCCCCTCCCATGAAATAGGTAACAGAGATGCTACTATGAGAAACGTCCAGTATGTTTAACCCACTCGTGGTGAAACCGGCCAGAACCAGTCTCTGAAGTGGTCTTGAGGAATGCCCATGTGTAGGCCAAGAGAATACTATTTCTGAAAATCTACCGCTGGAATGACTGGCAATTCGGTAATCGAGCCAGTTATTCCAGTGGAGAACAAAGATAGTATTCTTTTAGCCTACAAATGAATATTCAACAAGCAAATATTTAGATTTTCTTGATCAAATTTAGCCATTAAAAAGTTAATGTCCGATTGTAGATCACATCTCTCACACATCGCGCATCAGTCAAATCCTACCATCTCAATCCCACGTGGATACTATGTAGATTAAACGTTAATGATATGATGCCTTCAGGTAAATGAACTCTCACAGCGCTCTCTGTGAAGTTATGCTTAATAACGACATGGGACTAAAGAATATTGCTTTCCTATGGTTATTGATATCTGTAAACATGCAAGCAACATCTATATGGCGATAAACATGTGGGTGTGGCAAAGGACTGCTTCCTCGGAACATAACTATCTAGCGGCCACCTGTCTTAGTGTCACCTTCATATTGGTGAAGTTGGTGACAAAGACAGGTCCCATCTATGTATGTTTAAAACACTTACTCAGAAATTCCTCAGATTTTCTAAAGGAAATGATTAAATATACAATAAATAAAATTACATGAATTTCAGGTTCACGGATTGACATCTAGTTTTATGTCGTGATGTATGTTCAAAAGCATGTATGGATGATCCGGGAAAGTAGTGAAAAATCCAAAATTTTAAATAGGGGACCCATCTATACCTGAATGTGAAGGAGAGTACTTATTTTTCCACGATAGCGAGATAGTCACTCACAGAGACACAAACCATGATTACTGATTAGAAAATGGTATTGTAGCACACCAAGTATTCGTTAGGTCTGACTCTTTATTTCGTTAGCTTGATGTATTGAACTTATTATAAACCATATTGTGGAACAAAATTGTATTATCATTAAATTGTGGCATGCCAATTTACATCACATTTTCTAATTAAGTCATAGTCTTCTTTTTCTTGTTCTCACAATAGGAAATGCTGCAGAAATACTTAGCAAGCGTGTTTTCCACAGCCATCAACATAATTTTAGCCGACATTGAAACGAGTCACCACATTGTACCGAGGCATGTGTCAGCAAAATACTCCTGAACGAGCATACTTGTCTTTTCAGATATCAACGCTGTACCTTAGGAACTGGCTGCAACTAAAATGGTATATACATTTTTGAAAAATTTAGTAAGGTTATTATTCTATCGAATGATGTACACAATACACATAGACGCATTGTTATATCACGTATCGCTATCACAAATGTACGTATTGCCATATCACGTATAGCTATGCAAATGTATGTATTGTCATATCACGTATAGCTATACAAATGTACGTATTGTCATATCACGTATAGCTATACAAATGTACGTATTGTCATATCACGTATAGCTATAGAAATGTACACATTGTCATATCACGTATAGCTATGCAACTGTACGAATTGTCATATCCCGTATAGCTATGCAAATGTACGTATTGCTATATCACGTATAGCTATCACAGATGTAAGTAATGTCATATCACGTATAGCTATTACAAATGAACGTATTGCTATATCACGTAGAGCTATCACAAATCTACGTATTGTCATATCACGTATAGCTATGCAAATGTACGTATTGTTATATCACGTATAGCTATCACAAATGTACATGTTGGCATATCCCGTATAGCTATGCAATTGTACGTATTGTTATATCATGTATACTATCACAAATGTACGTATTGTCATATCACGTATAGCTATCACAAATGTACGTATTGTTATACCACGTATGCTATCATAAATGTATGTATTGTCATACCATGCATAGCTATCACAAATGTACGTATTGTTATATCACGCATAGCTATCACAAATGTACGTATTGTCATATCACGCATGGTTATCACAAATGTATGTATTGTTATATCACGTACATAGTTATCACAAATGTATGTACTGTCATAATCACGCATAGCTATAACAAATGTACGCATTGTTACATCACGCGTAGCTATCACAAATCTACGCATTGTTATATCACGCGTAGCTATCACAGTTTATATGCTATATCCCACATAGCTATTACAAATGTACGTATTGTTTCATCATGCATAGCTATAACAAATGTGTGTATTGTTATATCACGCATTGCTATCACAAATTTACGTATTGGATTAGAGCAGAGCAGGTTAGTCATCCATGTCTGAGTCATCGTCAGTAACTATTATTTCGACGTTGTTACATAATTCGCCTCCCAGGCAAAAACAGCTTTTAGTACAGGATAAATTGTTTGACATGTCTGTCCTTCTGCATACCGATTCTGACATCTATATGATGTAAGTTTTGTTAGTCCGATCGGAACATGTTCCTTTTATATGTCTAAGTAGACCATCCACAATTCTCCAACCATGTCTGTTTGCAGATCGAAGATTCTGCTAGCAATGAATGCCTTTAAACATGAGTCTGAATCAATGAGATTGTTAGATAATTTAATGTAATTGACATGTGTCATTTCTCTGCCGTTCTTAGCAAGAAAATCAATACTGGGTTGCACCAGTCGTATTCCCAACATCATTTGTGGTATACATGTTAATTACAAACATCTCACATAACATCTCAGTTTACAAAAATAATTCAACTTATTACACAAAACTCTTTTTGACGTTCTTTCTGAGACATCCATTGGCATGTTGCAAATCGAAAGGGACAGAAGACAGCTCATACATCATCACTCCTGTCAAATCCATATTACCGACGCTTGCAGCCATAATTAGTTGACCAAACAATTGTCGTTCAGAACTCACATTCCGTATCTTGTTCCCACCTTGTTCAATTCTTATGTGCTTTTCTGGAGAATGCTTTCAAAATTAAGTGTGACAAAGTGTCCCAAAAGCTCATGCAGTTAGTGTTCATTCGTGCCTAAAAAAATGTGTCCATATTCTTCTTACCAAGATCCTCGGTGCACACACGTCTCTTGATGATTTTAACTGGGAGTACAAGTCCAGTTATTGACGAATAAGAGGCAGTCGGTGTTGTTATCGTTGATCGAGAACATTATTTCTGGAATGTCATCTTCCACGTGTCGAGATAACGATTTGGGTAGCATTGCTTAGTGTCTCTGTCCTATGTGGTTCACATACAATGCATTGCCTCCAATCTGTTTTCTTGACGAGCTTCGCTCAAGGACGATTAAGCGCTACTTCCGTGTCATAACAATTATGGTCCATAATCCAATAGCCGAAATTACATGGCAATAAGTGTCATCAATATATGCCAAATAGCAAGTGAATATATAGAAATGGTTTTAACGCTTAAGGTGCGGAAACTAAAATCATAATTTTGCAAGAGCTTATGGAGCTGATATAGAGTTTGAGTATTATGTACACTATAGAAAGATGTGCCGGACATGATGCAGCTTGGCCTTACTTGTGGCAATTCACCTTTCCAGAGTACCCACCCAGCATATGACGTCATAATGAACTGCGTGATGTGTAGAATGACATCAAATGAATGACGCCATGAATGACCTCGATAAGTACGTCACGAACGCACATGTGAAGACGGGCTATGCATTGTTGTACAAATTGTTTGCTTTTACTATTTAATAAATATTCTGTTGAATATTTTGAAACTAATTTGAATGGGCACTGTTGCCGCCAAAGGCAGCAACAGCACCCAGTCAAATTAGTTACAAAATATTCAACAGCTTCCCTGTATAGTTTTCAGGAAATTGATAACTAGGACATTTGGGGATCGATCAATCCCAACACGGCGAGGTGTGGGTGGAGCTTAGCTAGTGATGGGCGGGACATAGCTAAAAATGGAAAGGTCCATTCCATATATCTTGCTAATGCTACTAAATCATCGGGAACTGACCATTGGGTATTTCAGCAGGAACGGTACTAATAGGTCTAAATACTTTGTCACTATTTAGGAAATGGAGGAATTTGATTTGCAAAATTAAATCACCCCACGACCCCCCCCCCCCAACCCCCCCCCCACCCCCTTCATCTTGCTTGTAATAATTTGGGCTTAAAATCTATTGTTCTATGCGCAGCAGATATAACATTGACATTTGATTATGACATCTGGCCATATAAATATATATGCCACATTAGGTGAATCTATTACAAACCAGTCTGACTTATGGCATGGACACGGCTATGTAACCAGACACTGGGCAACAGCAGGATGACCAAGAATCCATATGTACTGGACACCAGCAGGATGACCAAGAATCCATATGCACTGGGAAACAGCAGGATGACCAAGAACCCATATGCACTGGGAAACAGCAGGATGACCAAGAACACATATGCACTGGACACCAGCAGGATGACCAAGAACACATATGCACTGGGAAACAGCAGGATGACCAAGAACACATATGCACTGGACAACAGCAGGATGACCAAGAACACATATGCACTGGACAACAGCAGGATGACCAAGAACACATATGCACTGGACAACAGCAGGATAACAAAGAACACATATGCACTGGACAACAGCAGGATGACCAAGAACACATATGCACTGGACAACAGCAGGATAACAAAGAACACATATGCACTGGACAACAGCAGGATGACCAAGAATCCATATGCACTGGGAAACAGCAGGATGACCAAGAACCCATATGCACTGGGAAACAGCAGGATGACCAAGAACACATATGCACTGGACACCAGCAGGATGACCAAGAACACATATGCACTGGACACCAGCAGGATGACCAAGAATCCATATGCACTGGGAAACAGCAGGATGACCAAGAACCCATATGCACTGGGAAACAGCAGGATGACCAAGAACACATATGCACTGGACACCAGCAGGATGACCAAGAACACATATGCACTGGGAAACAGCAGGATGACCAAGAACACATATGCACTGGACAACAGCAGGATGACCAAGAACACATATGCACTGGACAACAGCAGGATGACCAAGAACACATATGCACTGGACAACAGCAGGATAACAAAGAACACATATGCACTGGACAACAGCAGGATGACCAAGAACACATATGCACTGGGAAACAGCAGGATGACCAAGAACCCATATGCACTAGGAAACAGCAGGATGACCATGAACACATATGTAAACTAATCATCAGTGGTGCCAATTAGTGATTCCACAAATACATAATACAACGGGGCACAAAATGTTCCTTGGATATCGCCTAGGTTGGAACATGTGTTTTACGTCGTCCCCTTAATATGAATTATCGCATCGCATCTTCTATAAATAAATCTACTCTGAATAAGACAGCTATAATAACATAGTCACAGACGACCAACTATTGAGCAGTTCTGTCACAACATGTTTTATGTCAGTCATTCTTCAAAGATGGCCTTTTGACCAGAAAGGAAACTAAATCATCCAGTGTATCCCCCTAAAGAATGGCAACCCATGTTAGCAATTGCCCTTCAATAACATCTGAGTCATTTCAGCTCCACGCTACACTGGACTCTAAAGATATCGTTTATTCGGCCTGAGCACTTCGTATATGTCACTGCGCTGAGATAAAACATTCAAATGTTTGTGAAATGATTATAATGTCATATACTTCAGAATTTATCGTCTCTGACGGGGTGGGGGCTGGGAAAGGGAGTAGGGGTATTAGATCCTATGAGACATACTTAGCCTAACTAATACGCCGTGGGAATGGACTTTTCCAGTTTATCCATCAATCAACTACATGAGGTGTAGGATAACGTCATAATCAATGACGTCATAAATGACGTAGATAGGTTAATCACGAACGCTTAATTGATGACGGACTATGTGTTGCTGTACGAATTGCATGTCTATTTAATAATCACGCGGTTGAATATTTTGAAACTAATTTGACATAGGCAGCAACAGAATCCAATGTAATTAGTTTCAAAATATTCAACAACTTACCTGTAAGTAGTCTTACCAAGACAAGATCGGCGCATGAACGCATGTTACTGGGCCGGCGCTGGGAGAATACGGGTCAGTATTGCCGCGGCAAGCGCCCAGTAACGTGCATTGTCAGGGAACAGATGATAAAAGATAATTAATTTATTTTCCACGATAGGCCACCTGTCCGTGGGTGTCTAAATTTCCTTAATTATGTGGCGTTAATTATTAGAAAAGTGAATACAAATTTATTCAGCGCGGATTTTGTGTATAGCTATATATTAATATTTTGGCAATCTACGCTCATCCTTATAATCAATTATTCAACATTGATCACTCTATCATCATCATTTAGTGCCGCGCCCCATCCTCCACCCTTCCTTACATTACCCATAGCCATTCAACAAGACCATCTCGCCTCATATCTTCCTCACATTACCCATAGCCATTCCACAAGCTCATCTAGCCTCGTATTTTCAAACAAAAAGAAACAAAGGTGAAATAAGGAGTGAACCCAGGTCATTAAATGTGAAATAAGGACTGATTCCAGGTCGCTAAAACCAAATTCTATAGACGCTTTCATCAGGATTAAATACCCGCAAATAGTTAGGATTCGGAGAGATACCGTGACCCAGTTTCAATCACTTCTCACCTCCGGCATACACATCAGGAGCTTATCTTGTCTCCCCACTCTACACATCAGGAGCTCATCTTGACTCCTCACTCTACACATCACGAGCTCACCGTGCCTCCTCACTCTACACATCACAAGCTCACCTTGTCCTCTCACTCTGCACATCACGAGCTCACCGTACCTCCTCACTCTACACATCGCGAGCTCACCTTGTCTCCTCACTCTACACATCACGAGCTCATCTTGTCTCCTCACTCTACACATCACGACCTCACCTTGTCTCCTAACTCTACACACCAGGAGCTCATCTTGTCTCCTCACTCTACACATCAGAAGCTCATCTTGACTCCTCACTCTACACATTACGAGCTCACCGTGCCTCCTCACTCTACACATCACAAGCTCACCTTGTCCTCTCACTCTGCACATCACGAGCTCACCGTACCTCATCACTCTACACATCGCGAGCTCACCTTGTCTCCTCACTCTACACATCACGAGCTCACCTTGTCCCATCACTCTACACACCAGGAGTTCATCTTGTCTCCTCACTCTACACACCATGAGCTCATCTTGTCCCATCACTCAACACATCACGAGCTCACCTTGTCGCATCACTCCACACCTCAGGAACTCATCTTGTCCTCTCACTCTACACATCACTAGCTCACCTTGTCCAATCACTCTACACATTAGGTGCTCGCCTTGTCCTCTCACTTTACACATCACGAGCTCACCTTGTCCCGTCACTCTACACATCACGACCTCACCTTGTCTCCTCACTCTACACATCAGGAGCTCACCTTGTCTCGTCACTCTACACATCACGAGCTCGCCTTGTCATCTCACTCTACACATCACGAGCTTATCTTGTCTCCTCACTCTGCAGATCACGAGCTCACCTTGTCTCCTCACTCTGCACATCATAAGCGCATCTTGTCTCCTCACTCTACACATCACAAGCTCATCCTGTCCTCTCACTCTACACATCATGAGCTCATCTTGTCCTCTCACTCTATACATCACGAGCTCACCTTGTCTCCTCACTCTACACATCACAAGCTCATCTTGTCCTCTCACTCTACACATCACGAGCTCATCTTGTCTCGTCGCTCTGCACATCACGAGCTCACCTTGTCCTCTCACTCTACACATTACGGGCTCACCTTGTCTCGTCACTCTACAGATCACGAGCTCGCCTAGTCATCTCACTCTACACATCACGAACTCGCCTTGTCATCTCACTCTACATATCACGACGTCACTGTGTCTCCTCACTCTATCCTGTTCTTCTTTCTGGACGAAATAAAGCCTGTTGTTATGTTTATCGACGGTACATCGCCTAGTTAGTAATTCACGAGATTTAGACAAACGTCCATATCTCGCATCTTGCGCCTTGGTGCGTTTTAAAGAATCCCTGTCCACGTCTGCTCCCCCCTCCCCCACCCCCACCCCCGTCTCTCTCTCTCTCTCTCTCTCTCTCTCTCTCTCTCTCTCTCTCTCTCTCTCTCTCTCTCGCCACATCAGGGGCTCATCTTGTCCTCTCACTCTACACATCACGGAATATCCCGGATGTTAACACCGCATGGACGGGTTATTCTCTGCGCAATAAGATATTATAGTTATTGAAAATCATGGATACAGTCTGAAAATAGTCAGAACGGATAAAAACTGACTTTTTCTAGCAAGAGTTTTCCCTTTCGCTCATTCATTGGTCAATTATTTTCACCGACCAATGAGAATATGGGAAATCAAGCTCTAGAACAGGAAGAGAATGGAAGTCTCGGTGTATATTATGATGTAATCAGATTTCAGTTAAATATGTTTTTAAATTGATAAATTTCAAATTTATGCGTTCGGTTATTGCTCCTGCTTAATTATTAACAACAACGACGACGACGACGACGACGACGACGACGACGACGACGACGACGACGACGACGACTACTACTACTACTACTACTACTACTACTACTACTACTACTACTACTACTACTACTACTACTACTACTACTACCACTACTACATCATCATCATCATCATCATCATCATCATCAACAACAACAACAACAACAACAACTACTACTACAGCAACTACAATCTCTTAACCATGATACGTTCGGATTACGTTTTCTCGTGTAAGATTAGCACATTGTATAACCAAACACTTCAACACCCTGAATGACAGAAACCTGGTTACCTAGAAAGATGTTGCATTGTAAATGTTTCTACACGAGCAGACAGATAAAAGATTAGGTACGGAATGCATATCAGATGAGAATTTAGGATGGATTTATCCTTACAAATAGTAATACCACAAACAGACTGTGTATTTATTACCTGTCTGCCGGCTGAATTTCTACTTAATACACCTTCCATGGGGTTTAATTCTAGATATGTTGAATCTTTTGAAAACAAATTGACTGATAGTTGTTGATGGCTAAGCCAGCAACAACTTTCAGTCAAATTGTTTTCAAAATATTCAGCAGGTCCAGAGTTTTGGGCAATTCAAAGGCCCATTGAACTACATGGTGTATAGTTTGCGCTATTATTGGGCCCCAAATACGCGCTATTGTTGAACGTAGACACACCTTTCAAAGATCAAAGTAGTGAGAAGGTACAACAGTCATCAAAAGATCCTCTACATTGGCGAAACTATTTTTGGATCTTTGCATATCTGAACCCGAATGTCCTAATTCGTTAATTCAATTACAATTTTTAGTCATCTACATTTTAGGTTGGCTATTTTGAAACTACGTTGTCTGGGAGATGATGCTGCCTATGGCACCGATATGATCCTGTTAAAATAACTATATAATATTCAACAGCTTACCTATATAGTCATCTTGAAATTTAGATTCTGCGAATTCAGGATTCAAAGTTTTAAAATATATGTTCACTCAGACGATGAATTTTGTAGTAAAACGAAACGCTTTTACAAAGGTTGAATGCGGGTTCTTTTCAGCAAATACATGGCATGCATATTGTATGGAAATCTGCTTATCATTTTAATATGTTTTCTATGCGAACTTTTATATGAAATCTTATAGACGGTTTTTTATTTTATTTTAAGAACTCCATTATTTAAAGGTGCACATGCACACAAGAACGCTTGAAAATACAATTATTTAAATCGTGTACGTTTAGAGGGATAATCTGTGTACCTCGATGTAATGAAACGAAATACATGATGATTTCATCTAAATTAATGTAACTTTTTGACTTGCGAAATTGAATTAGGGACTCATGTCTCTAATACAATTTCATAACTGAAAAAATTATGTTAAAATATACCTAATGAAATCGTTAAATGTTAAAATCTATTTAGTTTCAATACATCTAGGCCCACAATTTAAGCCTCTAAAAGTATACAATTTAACAGTTTTATTTCCAGGCGTTATGCACCTTTAAGGCCGCATCAAAACATCCGACTTTCAATAATAACGCCAGTTAAAACTACTTGCATATATAAAACTGAGAATAAGGTGTCTGTTATAAACGTGCTTAGTGGTAGATCAATCTATCTATCACAATCGTTAACATGAATACTGTAGATACGATAATTGCACAAAACAAGGGCTCCATTTCAAACCATGATACGGCCCCCTTTGGAAGGTCATTAGAGCCATTAGAAAACAGTATCCAAAGACGCAATTTGAATATTGAAATCTAAGATGGCCGCCGTCCGCCGAATACGAATTTTTGTCAAAAGTCGGTAAACAAGCTTTAGCCCTCTTGTGTCAACTTAACCCTAGACTGATCCGGCTGACCAGTACGGCCACTGCAATGGTTTCTATGAATTTCCATTTGCAGACAAAGGGTAGATTAGTTTTGTAAATCTGCCACTGCCATGAAATGAATGGCTTGGTAACCGAACCAGTCATTTCAGTGGTAACGTTTAAAAATATTTTTTCTCTTGGCATGCAAATGGACCCTGATCAAGCAAAAGTTCGGATTTTTATTTTCGTTTTAATGTTAAAGCCGGCCTAAACATTATCTAGTGGTCTTGAGAAATATCCATTTGAATGACATCAAAATGTTCTTTTTGTAAATCCAGTAATAATTTTACAAATAGACTTCCCTTGATCTGCAAATAGACATTAACGGACCACAAAAATTTAATATTTAGTATTCGTTTAATCAAAATGAGTAGCACTTTGAGCACTTAGAGGAGCTGTTGGCTCCAGGTGGGTGTGGGTGGGGAGGGGAGTTACTAAATTGTTATTTTATTTTCCAACCCCACCATATTACACCCCGCTACACTTAATACTAGGCGAAATAGATACCATATTAATACTACATTTTTGCGGCAGAATGACAAATACGTGTACACGTGTACACGTTCGTCTGGTATCGCTCCCAATGACACTCCGAGTTGTGAACCCGTTGTGGTACAGCGCAATGTGTTCCGCTGTCTCTGGCGCCCTCTAGCGGATACAAGTATTAGGTTCACTGTAATGTATAGATACATACCATAACATTCATACTTCACTATCAGTCGTGTTGTGTCTCGCGAGATCTCCTTCGATGCGAGATCGAAAAAAGCGGCTCGAGTGTAACGGGTGGGCAATGAAGTAGTAATTTCCCTCTGAATCGTGGGATATAGAGAATTTAATCTTAAACGGCCGCTATACATACCAGACAATATAATTTCACTTAAAACGAGATAACATAAAGCTCATAATACTCTGTATGAAGAATAGCTACCAGAAAGATGGGTGGTCATTACGTTTTTGTGACGTAACAAGATGGGTGGTCATTACGTTTTCATAACGTAACAAGATGGGTGGTCATTACGTTCTTATGACGTGACAAGATGGGTGGTCATTACGTTCTTATGACGTGACAAGATGGGTGGTCATTACGTTTGTATGACGTAACAAGATGTGGGTGGTCATTATGTTTTTATAACGTAGCAACATGCGTGGTCATTGCGTTACTATGACGTAACAAGATGGGTGGTCATTACGTTTCTATGACGTAACAAGATGGGTGGTCATTACGCTAGAGGCGTAATCTCGGCACAAAGCCACGCTCCTATCTTTAGATTGAAGTTACTATGTTAGGACAACTCTGTGAAATATCCATAGAAGCAAATATTCTGCTTGATGGACTGAACAAGGAAGACACTAGTTCCCCCTAGTTTCGTGACAGAAATAATGTTTGTATATCTCTATACGCTATCATTATAGTGGAGATATCCCTGTGTTTACTGTTAGCGCAAATTGATCAGCCCCCCCACCCCCAACCCCACCCACCCACCTCTCATCACACACCCGTGACACCACCCACGCCCTCACATTCTACATACATACATTAAGAGTGTATTTACAGCAAGTTAGCGCTTTGGCCATTATATCGATTTATAATCAAAAACGACGAGTTATTTTTTGATGTAAAAGATATTCTGTTGACCATTTTGAAAGTAATTTGATTGGGAGCTGATGCTGCATATGAGACTACAGTTAAATTTATTACATAATATCCAATCGTTTTCCTGAATAGGTGTCTAACTTGACTTGAAATTGAAAAATTGAGATTTCAATAGCTGGCATTTTCACCGATAAATTCACAGTATCTCAATTTCGGGGCAAACCAAAACAGAAAAGCTGTTGAATATTTTGGAACTAATTTGACTGGGCGCTGTTGACGCCACTGGTAGCAATAGCACCAGTCAAATTAGTTTCAAAATATTCAACAGCTGACTTGTATAGTTAGGCTTTTTTGAAATCGTGTTTCTGGGAATTCAGGATACAAAGTATATAAATTGATTACAGCGCGCGTAAAATGTGGGCGGAGCTTATCTAGACATGGGCGGGGCATAGGTGTAGATAGATCGCTGTATCTGTCCATAGATACACGCTTACACATCCACTCTGCCGTGTTCTCGTCACACCCATCCATTCATTATCAATCGGCTGCATACCTAACTGCTCCAATACAATAAGGATTATTTATTTATTAACTCCCACCCACCCACACCCATTTTTCTCTTTTTCTTCACCGCATCACGACCGCCTCGCCATCTTCAAACATAAATACTACCTCCTCTAGTGATATCTATTTAACCCATTCAAACCCAAGTCGGCCAAAACCGACCTCTGCAGTGGTCTTGAGAACGCCCATTTGCAGGCCATGAGAAGCCAATTTTGAAAATGTACCACTGGAATGACTGGCTCACTAACCGAGCCAGTCATTCCAGTGATACTTTTTCAAAAATAGCATGTTCTTGGCCTGCAAATGGGCGTCCAATAAGCACAGATTTTGATATTCTTGACCATATTTAGGTATTAAATCGTTAATAGATTATTGTACGTCATGGTCAGAAAAATAAAAGGACAAAAGGACAAATAATCGTCGTTTATTTGGAGCCAATCTCTCTGTCGTCACCATGACCATTCTCGGCATGAATAATAGATGGACTATGGATAAAAACATGTTTCCAATAATACCCATTATTAGTCTCACTTGTTTGTTTCGATTTCCTCATTTACCGAAATGATTCGCTCAGGAGGTTTTCGCTTGAATTACTCCCCGCTTGTTCGCTCGCCAGAGAACGCGAAGAACTGCCATTGTGTTTCGATCGCGCACGTAAGGACAATTCTATTGGCCGCCAGTTCTCTTCTCAGAAGATTCGTGCAGCCTCATTGGTCCATTACTTTCGCTTAAAATAATTGATATTTTTGCTCGACGCATTCCCAGAAGAGTCGTGAAGATGAAGATGAGAAGATATGAGCTATGGTTCGTAGTTCCATTGAACAATAGCGGGTTAGATTAGGATATACAACTGTAGCATTGTTTGTCGTAATGAGATAATATTGATGAATTCCGGACAATGCGAAGCTTAGAATACAAACAATTGTTTTATTATTGATGCCATCAATTAGCTGACTTTATGAAGAACGCAAACAAAGGGGAGGTAAATCGGTCACATATCGCACTATGAATGGTAGAGCCTACACCAAGACTCAGAAAAACAGAATCGATACTATGCTAACTAAGCTTATTATGGCATATGTGGTTTACCTTTACTATCGCCCAGTAACAGGTAAGCTAATTTGACATGGAGCAATAAACATAGGCTACAATTTAGATGCATACTGCTACCACATTTTCCACTTTCGTGACGGGTCTACGACATTTGAATGGGATTTCAGCGTGACGGATTTGAATTATGACGTCAGATACTTTGATGCCAGATAGGACTCGCCCATTAAGTGAAAGTTAAATGCTGGTACTTTGTAAAATCTCCTAACAAATTGACATTGAGCATAAAAAGGTGACGTATGCTATTTTGAAACATTCAATTAGCATGCCTTCATGGTTTGACCAGCAAATATTGTTTCAATGTCCACAACAAGGACGCATTGATATGTCACAACCAGCGAGTATTGATATGTCACAACCAGCAAGCATTTGCATGCCACAACCAGCGAGTATTGACATGTCACAACCAGCGAGTATTGACAAGTCACAACCAGCGAGTATTAGCATGTCACAACCAGCAAGCTTTGACATGTCACAACCAGCAAGCATCGGCATGTCACAACCAGCGAGTATTAGCATGTCACAACCAGCGAGTATTAGCATGTCACAACCAGCAAGCATTGACATGTCACAACCAGTGAGTATTAGCATGCCACAACCAGCAAGCATTAACATGTCACAACCAGCCAGCATTGATATGTCACAACCAGCGAGTATTGACATGTCACACCCAGCGAGCATTAACATGTCACAACCAACGAGTATTGGCATGTCACAACCAGCAAGCATTAACATGCCACAACAAGCAAGCATTTCATGTCAAAACTAGCGAGTATTAGCATGTCGCAACCAGCAAGTATTGATATGTCACAACCAGCCAGCATTAACATGTCACAACCAGCGAGTATTAGCGTGTCACAACCAGTGAGTATTGATATGTCACAACCAGCGAGTATTGATATGTCACAACCAGCGAGTATTAGCATGTCACAATCAGCAATTATTCACATGTCACAACCAGCGAGTATTAGCATGTCACAACCAGCCAGCATTGACATGTCACAACCAGCCAGCATTGGCATGTCACAAACATTGACATGTCACAACCAGAGAGTATTTGCATGTCACAACCAGCAAGTATTGATATGTCACAACCAGCAAGCATTGACATGTCACAAACATTGACATGTCACAACCAGAGAGTATTTGCATGTCACAACCAGCAAGTATTGATATGTCACAACCAGCAAGCATTGACATGTCACAAAGCATTGACATGTCACAACCAGCGAGTATTAGCATGTCAGAACCAGCGAGTATTAACATATCACAACCAGCAAGCATTGACATGTCACAACCAGCCAGATTTGACATGTTATAAAGCATTGACATGTCACAACCAGCAAGTATTAGCATGTCACAACCAGCAAGCCTTAACATGTCACAACAAGCGAGTATTAACATGTCACAACTAGCAAGCATTGGCACGTCACACATGCTTAACGCTTTCGTGGCGAAGCCGACCAAAGCAGGCATCTGAAATGGTCTTCGGAAATATATATTTGTAGGCCAAAAGAAGGATTTTTTGTAATGTTGTCAGGACGAATTTTGAAAACAGGACATAACGTTGTCAGGAACGGGGTGCGGTGTCCCATCAGACGATCCTTGCAAAAAGGTGACGTCAGGTTGTCAGGGGCGGGATGCAGTGGCACAGCAGGCGAACTTTGCTGAATGTTAATAAAAGCTGTTGCATCATAAAAATTCATTGTTCATCTAACAGTCACGTGGTTTGATGTTACGAGGGCGCGTCACATCTGAACACACATCGATGGACATGTCCTGTATCCCATCCAATACAGGGGCACATCACCGGGGAAATGTGCCCATTCAATACAGCGACATATCACCAGGGAAATGTTCCATTTTATTCGAACATGTGCAGCCACGATTGGACATTACCATAACAATAACTAGCATATGATGGGTGCATAAAGTTGTGTCCCCAGACTGGCCTGTATGTTGTCAAAGAGAATTGATGTTTGGTATTTGGCTTAATGATACAATGTATGATGCTGTATCACGCCAATAATGTTTGTCACGTCAAAACCATATTATAGTACAACTCAGAGTATTTCCAAAATAAACCCCAAATAAAACATATTGTTGAACATTTGGAACATAATTGGACCGGAGGACATTGCTGCAATGTCTTCCAATCCATTTATAGTCAACGGATTCAACAGAACATTTCTAACATCGTGTCCAAAATTATACTAATTAACATGTTTCTGTTTTTGTTTCGGAACATTTCCCCTTATTTATGAGCAGTACTGTAGATATATACACTAGCCTGTCTATAGTGCACGAGCCATACACAGGCGGTGCCTAAAGACAGGTGGACACGTAATACCATTTATTGTCTATGGTAAATACTTTAGGATCATAAGACTGTGGTTCCCTAAGACGGCTGGTCTTATGACCATAGAATTGAATGAACCACTATCATATATTGGTCCCAAAAGCAAGTTTCTGTTATAGACAGGTACAATTTTCCCAGAGAAACAACCTGCCTTTTGCATCCAAAAGACAGTGGTTCCATAAGAATAGGGGTTGTGGTTCAAAAACCACCTCGCCTATCTTAACTCGTTGATGGCCAAATGTAGTTAAGAAATAATATTCGCTTACTAAATGTCCATTTGCAGCCCAAGAGACGACCATTTTCGAAAATTTAGCAATGAAATCACAGGCTCGATTACAGAGCCAGTCATTCCAGTGGTAAATTATCAAAAATAGTTTTCTCTTGAACTGAAACTGGGCATTAATCAATACTATTGCAGACACCAATTTTGGCCGGCATCGGTATGAAAGGGTTAAAGAACCACTGCCTTGTAGTTCGACATGAACTGTCCTATCGCATCTGTAAGAAGGGGGTACTGGTCTATAGTGGTCATTTTGTCCTATCGCATCTGGAAGAAGGGGGCACTGGTCTATACTGGCCAGTTTACAAGTGGTATCGCATGTGTAAGAAGGGGGCGCTGACCTATCGTGACCAGTATATGGTCTCGCATCTGTCAGAAGGGGACGCTGGCCTATAGTGGCCAGTATATGGTATCGCATCTGTAAGAAGGGGACGCTGGTCTATAGTGGCCAGTTTGTCTTATCGCATCTGTAGTAAGGGGACTCTGGCCTATAGTGGTCATTTTGTCCTATCGCATCTGTAATAAGGAGACACTGGTCTATAGTGGTCAGTTTGTCCTATCGCATCTGTAATTAGGGGAGGCTGGTCTATAGTGGTCAGTTTGTCCTATCGCATCTGTAATAAGGGGACGCTGGCCTATAGTGGCAAGTATATGGTATCGCATCTGTAATAATGGGACCCTGGCCTATAGTTGTCAGTTTGTCCTATCGCATCTGTAATAAGGGGACGCTGGCCTATAGTAGTCAGTTTGTCCTATCGCATCTGTAATACGTGGATGCGGGCCTATAGTGGTCAGTTTGCGGTAGCGCATCTGTAGTAAGGGGACGCTGGTCTATAGTGGTCAGTTTGTCCTATCGCATCTGTAATAAGGGGACACTGGTCTGTAGTGGTCAGTTTGTTATATGATTCATCAGCATGCCTATTATAACTTCATACATAACGGTGGTCACACGCCTTTTTGTTCATAGATACAAACACTCTTTAATCTAAAAAACACTTTAAAAAATGTACTATCTCTATCCACCATCACATATGTATTACTTCTATATTACATCACACAGTAACTATTCATTTTTGTCTCTTAATTGTTAAGTATGTATGACTGAACCAGTTTTTGTCATCGACACACTTGAGAGGTACGCACACTTCATCATGCTTTGGCTGAAGTTTACGGAACATGGTGAATCTAATCTTGTAATAGGGATATACCTTCTTAAAGCTATTAAATGCATTTTAACGGCCGTGCCCATATTATGCATTTGCGCATCCTCCCTAACTTTTAACTGTATGACTGCTTTCTTCTCTGGTACATGTTTACTGAGTGCTGGGCTAAAATAGAACTCCCCCCCCCCCCTTACTTCATGTTTTACGTTGACTTGAGTTCCATCCTTATTCTGCTATCTCTGGAGGAGCCACCACTGTTCATGAATGTGTGCTGCCCTTCGCCTCTTCATATTATTTTTGTGCTTGCTTGACAACTTAGCTGAACATGTAAACTTATTAAGGCCTATATAAACCCTCCTCAGTTGTATGCTCATTCCACCTGCAGGTCTGTTTCCAGTGATCCTATTATAGATTCCTCCATCTTCAGTTTGTTTCTCTTTTCTTTTTCTTCCAGAATATTTTTTACGTGGTTGAAAGTTAGCGAGCCATTCTATCACCATAGCTGTTCTACAATGTTCACATAATTATGCAATCTCAGTTTTAGGGGGAAAATATAACATTTCTGAGAAAGAATAATGATTCAAAATTTGAATTTCTCATGAATCCAACTCTCAAATCGCTGAATCAAGCAATCACATTCCAAGTTAATAACTGATATTGGAAGCTAATGCTAATAAATTGCTATGCTTATAAATAATATCAAATTTATGTCTATTTATGAGCCATTTTAATGTGATGCAACCGTTACAAGGGTAAGGACCTTCTTGGTAAAGAACATCTTACAAAAAGGCTTGGTTTTTATCACAGTTAGTTGGTGGTACGTACACTACATAGGGGTACGTACACTACATAGGGGTACGTACACTACATAGGGTTATGTACACTACAAGTAGACAAACTTCTTACTCAGAAAGATATCGTAATTAATTTAACTTGGCATATTCCCTAAATATGTACTCAGTTATTGGGCTGAAATGATCCCATAGTTTCAGCCTTTTATATAGAATACTTTAAATTTCTGGAATGCGGTACGTACACTACATTATTTCTCGGAAACTTTCACTTTGATTTTTTTACCTGAACTTCAACTGTAGTATGAGCGTGTCCTTGAGCTATAGGTTAATTTGCAATAAATTCAGGGAGTATTATCCACATTTTAGAAGTCTAATAAATATAAATTTCAACATTGTCATTCTTCACCGTCATATTGCATAATTATTGTTCTCTTCACGTATCTGTACAAAACTTATGAAGTGACAAGTCTGAATATGTGAAGTAAAGAAATACGTGATACATATAAATAATGGAAATTTTACACATACATGACAAATCCTTATTTGAATGAAATATTGTTTTATGCAAATGACCCACCCGTAACATGTTTTGTCATACTATTTGACCAGTTAAAGGAGAACTAACTTCATACCATACTAGTTATTCAGCTGATCTAACGTGTCATTCGTAAACTATACATAGAATGTTAAGCTTGTTATCATGCCGCTAAAGAAAGATATTCGGGCTTGAGTAGCTAAATGTTGGTACATTTCTAAAGCCTACGGTGGCTGTCATGTTTTGCTTTTGAACCAATCAGAAAAAAACCTAGCTTATCCGCCTCGGTCTATACGCTCAGTCATGGTAGTGCCATATATAGTTTGACATGTGATATAAAAGCAACCATACAGGTAAGCTGATGAATATTTTGAAACTAATTTGAGTGGAGGTTGTTGCTGCCATAGCAGCAACAACTTCCAATCAAATTAGTTTCAAAATACTCAACAAGATGATTTTTACATGATAAAGAATGTAATGCATTGGCACATACATGACATTGCACACTATCGCTTGAGTAAACAAAATGTCGGTGATCACTGTTCAACATTTACACGATATTACAAAGCAGAGATTTGTGATACAGATACGGGAATGTGACAGGATGTGAATGATAAGGAATCTATAACCTATAATCTATCAGTACAATACAAAATTTGACATGAGATTAGCATCGCTTTAAAATATTATAATTTGCTTATTTAAAGTCCGATTAAGTTCATTTTATTTTATTTTAAAAGTCTTTGCTGATATATAACATATACATGTACATACAGGTCCTTTCAAAAATCTTAAACTGGCTTTCAGAATTTTATTGTAACACCAAAAAATAATGCTGGTACCCTAATTGTGATATAGCTGTATAGTGGTCAGTTTGTTTTACAGGTTCCTATTGTCGCACTAGAGAGGTGTAGCGTACTGGACAATGAGTGACCATCTAGATCACCCAAAATCATTTTCGATTTAATAGATATTCTGTTATCTAGTTTGAATGGGGCATGTTGTTGTCTAGCAACAGATTCCTGTGAAATTAGTTTTCAAATATTCAACAGCTTATTACCTCTATTGTTATTTTGAAATTGACATTCTGGGAATTCAGGCGTCAAATGATTTATCATGTTGTATGCGGTAAGTCCGTGTATTAAAATGTGCATAAGGCAAGTCCTCGTATTAGACGCGCATAAGGCAAGTCCGCGTATTAAGATGTGCATAAGGCAAGTCCGCGTATTAAGCTGTGTGTAATATATCGCATTCCTATAATGAATTCAAGGAGATTGCCTCCCCAAGACAAAAGAAAATAGTTTACTGTAATTATATATTACGGATGTGGTTTGTGCATGAATTCACCCACCCACCATGTCACTAACACCGGCAAATGCCAGTTCAGAGTTACTTAGTATACACAAGAAACAACCAGACGGATTTTAGTAAATCTGGACAAAAGAAGACGTGAAGCAGAAAAATTTAAAAAGTTCTACTGTATAATTGTTACATATCGCATGATAACGCAAAGCCTAACGGGTGCGCTAATGTATTACTGAAGGTGCGAGGGAGGTGTGGGTGGCAGTCAAAGCTCAACGGGTGCGCTGATGTCTTACAGAAGGTGCGAGGGGTTGGGTGGCAGTCAAAGCCTAGCGGGTGCGCTTATATCCTACTGAATATGCAAGGATGGGTGGGTGACAGTCAAACAATTATTGGGGCATTAAACATATGTTAAAAGAAACGCTTGAAAAATGATATCGTAATATGAGTGTTTAACAAAAATGTAACCCTATCCATTCTTCAGTTTTAATGGTAAAATATCTAGATTCCTATATTAGTAGGCTGTTGTACGCAGTAGCTGTTGCTGTAGCTGACGTATTATTAGAACAAACCTTCCCTATTAGAACAGACCAGTTCCAATTAGAACAGATCTCTCCCTATTAGAACAGACTGACCCCTATTAGAAAGGAATAATAATAGAACAAGGAATAATACAACAATTAGCTTCCAAAATCTTTGCACCAAGATCGATATCATTTTTCTTAGAATAGGATTTGTCATGAAAACTTGTGAAATTCTCTGTAGAGAAATGAGGATATGGTGGATGGTTAGATCCGCCTATGTGTCTCAGGCTGTATAAGCCCTATGTGGCGATTGTTGGGTAAGTGGAGAGGTCATGGTGTCTATAGGCAAACAATTTCTGAAGTCATAGTTAATGTCACCCAAATTTGCAGCACCACCTGAAGTCACAAAATCCTAACGTTAAGACAAGTATACATGCTAAAAAACTTTCTAGGTAAATTAGCAAAATATTCAACAAAAGACTCCTCAGTATATAATTGGTATGTCGGGTTTTAAGGGTAATGGGTGGAAAGGATAGCCAGCATTCCATTTTGTAAATAAGTATCTTCAATATAGAGAGACCCATTTCTAGCTATGGCCCGCCCATTTCTAGCTATGCCCCGCCCATTTCTAATTAAGCCCCGCCAATTTGTAGCTAAGCTCCGCCGACGCTTTGCGCGTGAGTTTGGATAGATTTAATCTATCCCGAAGCATGAATTTTAATTTCAAAGTAAATAGAAGCTGAAGGAGCTTAGGAAGAATGGACAAGGTAAATAGAAGCTGAAGGAGCCTAGGAAGAATGGACAAGGTAAATATAAGCTGATGGAGCTTAGGAAGAATGGTTAAGGTAAATAGAAGCTGAAGGAGCGTAGGAAGAATGCTCAAGGTAAATAGAAGCTGAAGGAGCTTAGGAAGAATGAACAAGGTAAATAGAAGCTGAAGGAGCTTAGGAAGAATGGACAAGGTAAATATAAGCTGATGGAGCTTAGGAAGAATGGTTAAGGTAAATAGAAGCTGAAGGAGCGTAGGAAGAATGATCAAGGTAAATAGAAGCTGAAGGAGCTTAGGAAGAATGAACAAGGTAAATATAAGCTGATGGAGCTTAGGAAGAATGGTCAAAGTAGATAGAAGCTGAAGGAGCTTAGGAAGAATGAACAAGGTAAATAGAAGCTGATGGAGCTTATGAAGAATGGTCAAAGTAGATAGAAGCTGAAGGAGCAGAGGAAGAATGGACAAGGTAAATAGAAGCTGAAGGAGCTTAGGAAGAATGCTCATGGTAAATAGAAGCTTAAGGAGCTTATGAAGAATGGTCAAAGTAGATAGAAGCTGAAGGAGCATAGGAAGAATGGACAAGGTAAATAGAAGCTGAAGGAGCATAGGAAGAATGGACAGGGTAAATATAAGCTGATGGAGCTTAGGAAGAATGGTTAAGGTAAATAGAAGCTGAAGGAGCGTAGGAAGAATGATCAAGGTAAATAGAAGCTGAAGGAGCTTAGGAAGAATGAACAAGGTAAATAGAAGCTGAAGGAGCTTATGAAGAATGGTCAAAGTAGATAGAAGTTGAAGGAGCAGAGGAAGAATGGACAAGGTAAATAGAAGCTGAAGGAGCTTAGGAAGAATGCTCATGGTAAATAGAAGCTTAAGGAGCTTATGAAGAATGGTCAAAGTAGATAGAAGCTGAAGGAGCATAGGAAGAATGGACAAGGTAAATAGAAGCTGAAGGAGCCTAGGAAGAATGGACAAGGTAAATAGAAGCTGAAGGAGCTTAGGAAGAATGGTCAAGGCAAATAGAAGGTGAAGGAGCGTAGGACGAAAGGACAAGGTTGAAGAAAATGATTGCAAGTGAAAGTGGTTTCTTCTCCTTTGAGCCACACGTCGTCGTCGTCATAGTTGTCGGATAGTAATGCATAAATGGCTGTTTCCAGATGTTTATTAAGCATGCACTATGCTAACTATGGACATACTTCACTTGTTATTACTTGTAGATTATAAGCGGTGAACTGCTAGTGACTAAGTACACAAGTACACCACCAGAATATTACCCCCACGCCCATTCCACCCCCGCCCACTACCACCACCGCACGTACGCACACATGTATGTACGCTTAAGTCGTGTACTTGTCCTATGCCAGGCATGATATGTATTTTAATACGAAGCCCTAATGAAGGTCATTTCAATTACAAATACCCCGCACCCACCACCACCACAGTTGTTAAGTATTTAACTCACATACGTCCCAGACACTACTTATGATAACAAGTTTATGAGTGTGTTTTAGATAAGCAAAAACATAATTGTGATGTTTGCGTAGACTATATTGTCGACCATGAGACGACTGCGTCTATTAGGCTACATGGTCGCTCATGTGATGTGTAAGTCTATTAGGCTACATGGTCGCTCATGTGATGTATTCGTCTATTAGGCTATATTGTCGAGCATGTGATGATTGCGTCTATTGCGCTATATGGTCGGTCATATGATGTTTGCGTCCATTAGGCTATATGGTATAGCTCATGTGATGATTACGTCTATTATGCTATGTGGTCGGCCATGTGATGTTTTTCGATAAGGCTCTATTTAAGCGAGGTATCTCCCACCCGAAGAGGAGCACGGGGCCGCTTTGACCCGGGTTAATTACTCGACGAGGATATTTATATGAATTAGAGGAATTTCTACCCATGACGTGACCATTTTTGAATCGGAGCTTAGCTAGAAATGGGCGGTAGTTAGCTAAAAAATGGGCGGGGCTTATGTAGAAATGGGCGGAGCTTGGCTAGAAATGGACGGGATTTAGCTTTAAATGGATTACTCTATTAGACATCACATCTTCAGTCTTCTCGGATGGGACTTTAAATTGAGGTCCCGTCATACAGTGCCCATCACTGTGTGAACGTGAGCTAGGGTTAGGTAGGCAAGAAATTTCGGCATAATCAAAGTAAACCGGATGCTGAATGGATTCGTCCTCGGATGGAACCACGCAACATACGGATTACAAAATCAAAACAAAATTGCTAGAATTAGAATCTTTCGGACTTTTCGATGGGACTATGGAGGGATGCAACCCGGATGACTGATCGAGTTCGTCCTCGGACGGACACAGTCACCCTACAGGCTACATAATCAATCAAAATCAAACAAGTGCGCGCTGGTGCCTGCTCGGATGATGGCCAGAAGAGCAAATGGGTCCCAGGACCCGAAAGACCCCACACCCCAACCTCCCCACTCCCCCCAAAGGGGCCGGGAGGTCTCTGACCTAAAGCCCCCCCCCCTTGGGTACATCAGGTCATAAGACCGTACTCACCTACTCCCCCCCCCCCGACCCAGCACCTACCCCATCCCTTCCCCACCCCCGTTAGGTCCAGGTTAGGCCATCCCCATCACCCACGCCCAAGCATGAGGAGCAACAGAAAAGCCATGGACAAGAACAGCAACATGAGACAAAAACGAGAGACAACGATCAACCCACACACACAGAGAGACACAAGCTAATGCACAAACCGACGTCACAAGAATTCACAAGAATTCAACAGAAACCATAAAGGCCAGGAGTGAGTCTAGACCCTAGCATTGGGAACTAGCGTATAAACGCCTTAAATATTACAACACACACACACGCAGACATCACATCGCTATGGCGAAATCAAGATTCTATACCTAAAGCCATTATGACAAGCTAATGGACTGATAGCCACTCCCGGCACTATCTCACAGCGTCAGCAACACATTTCAGTTAAGTTATTGTCAAAATATTCATCACGCTTCAAGCTTAATGCCCGTCCCGGGAATACAAAGCGAAATGTGCCACAGATTATGAGATTATGTCAAGTAGATTGAAATCGTGACTTCTCGAATACTTGACAATCCTATCATTTGCTAAGTTTTATAGAAAATTGTCAAAAGACCGTCGATTTATAGTAAGTAGCGAGATCTTTCTTAAAGTGCCAAGCCATATGGTGATTCGAGTTATTATACAAAAAAAAAATAATATTGTGTAAATATAGGCCTACTGCCAATCCTCGTCATACATATGTTGTCGAGTTTTCCATTATATCGCAATGTGTTTAGGTGTCTTACCACATTCAATTCACCACCACCACCACCACCACCACCACCACCACCACCACCACCACCAACGCCACAACCACCACCACCATCATCACCACCACCGCCGCCACCAACATCACCATCACCACCACCAGTCACCACCACCACCACCACCCCCACCACAAGCGCACCATTGCCACCACCACGACCATCACCACAGCCACCACCACCATCAGCACAGTCACCACCATCACCACCAGTCACCACCGCCACCACTACCACCACAGCAGCAGCCGCCGTTGCCACCGTCGTCGTCGCCGCCGCCGCTGCCACCACCACCACCACCGGTACCGCCATAACTACCGTCACAGCCACCGCCACCATCATCATCACCATCGCCGATGCCGACGCCACCACCACCATCATTACCGCCAAAACACCGCCACAGCCACCGACACCACCACAACCACCACCATCATCACCATCGCCGCCGCCCCCGCCACCACCACCACCACCACCACCACCACCACCAACAACGCCATGACGACAGGTAACGCGTTACATTAAGCCGTTAACACTAAAGTTTGCTCAGTACAATTCAAATTTTCTTATAAAACTTCATTTTCCGGAGCAAGAAAAGATTATTTTTGAAAATGTATCGGTTATCGAGCCGGTCCTTCCGGTGAGAAATTTAAAAAATCTCTTGTTCTGCAAATGGACATTTCTCAAGCCCACTGCAAAAGCCATTTTGATGCGCTTGGGTGTTAACCGGTTAACACGTGATTTACTCGGACATCAAGGGTTCATAAACGGTGTCTTTCTCCGCCTTACAGTAAATTACATTGACAAGTTAATTGAATGTCACTGACTCCTTCGATATTACCAACAAAATACAACTGCAGTCAAATCCCTCGATATATCGGTCATTTGCTCCTGTGGCCGCATGGTGGCGCTTAGGTACCGCAATCTATAAATCAGTTTCAAAGAATTGTATTGTTATTTAAAGGGAACTACAAACAGAAAATGATTAAGATACGTCAAATGATTGTATAAATTAGATAAAATATATTATTTGCATATTTTCGAATTCCTAAATGGGAAATTCCTCCACGGAGTCTTTTTATTCCATTTCCCATGAGAATCGCGGAGCTACATCATCGCGTGAATGAGCGTTGTGGTATGATGTCATCGAGTGAATAATATTTCTAGTTTATCCATCCATCATATGATTCATAATCAACTACGTGACGTGTAGGATGGCGTCATATGGCGTCATGAATGACGTAGATATGTAAGTCACGAACACATAATTGAAGACGAACTAAGCGTTGTTGTACGAATTGTATGTCTTTACTATTTAATAAACATTCTGTTTAATATTTTGAAACTAACTTGACTGGCCGCTGTTGCTGCAAGACAGCAACAGCACCCAGTTAAATTAGTTTCAAAATATTAAACAGCTTAACTGTATAGTTTTCAGGAAATTGATGTGGTGTTCGGGATTGATCGATTCAAACACGGGTGAAGTGTAGGTAGAGCTTAGCTAAGGATGGGCGGGGAAACTGGAAAGGTCCATTGATAGGCTACAACAGCTCATTGAGACATCACCATATTAACACGATACAAGAGAAACACTAGTGTTTGTTAAACTAGAACGTCATCTGAGCTGATGTTATTTCCTGCATTAGCTTGGCATAAAATCATAAATGGCACCCTCTCCAATTGATGGATCGAAATCTGCCACTCAAATATATATGACGCCATAATCAATGGCGTCACAATCGCAATGCATAATGTATATAGCTGTGGATGAATCCACGTTTTATGCCACTCCTCTCTCTAGCCAAGTTCCCCACGCTCAACCCGTGTTGGAATCGACCAAACCCTGAACGCCCTGAATCTCAATTTACGTGACAGAAAACTATACTGGTATGCCATGGCAGCAACAGCGCCCAGTCAAATCAGTTTCAAAATATTCAACAGAATGTTTATTAAATTGTAAAGACATACATACAATTCGTACAAATGGCGGACTGTTAAACGTCCCTGTTGGACTTAGCTACACCATTCATTGCGTTGTTAATTGTGACGTCAGCCTATATATGGCGTAACTGATTATGACGTGATATACTTGATTGATAGATTGGATCCACCAATTGAAAGAATCCATATCAGACTTGCTAATAAGAATGACAAGATCTTACTAGAAATGGAAAGCTTAATTAATGTCATTACCCAAAGTATAATTATCAAAACCTAAAAAATTAAACAGGTAATTGAAGACCAGTAGAGGCGACACTTGCCAGAATCGTGGAAAGGTAAAATCTATGGAGTTTTCAAGACGAATTTAGAATCGAAAATTACATCCTCCTATAATATTAAACAATCGAAATGGGTTAAAATATATTAGATTCAAACGAGTAATCACTATTTGCCATCGAGAGGGGTATAGGTGATGGATATCACGATATCTTTGCACGCGGATACTTTGCTGCAGAAAGAAGAGGCGCCTTACCGTAATACTACAAACGCCCAAATTTCCATATATTTGAAAACTATTGTCTACAAACTATTAGAAAAACTATGGAACTTGATCCCGAAAATCGCAGATAAATTTCTGTCTGTCAAATAGTATTATTCAACACCTGTGTATACAAATTATTGTACATCGTATTAGCCTGGGATGTAACTAAACTTGAATTGGAACTTGAACACGAACATGGTTGCTCGTCTGGAATATGATTAACTTAATAACTTTATTTATTGAACAAAACCACGTGGTCATCCCAGTTTCCTAGAACAGGGTCCAGGTCGTTCAGGTTTTCCGAAATTCTGACCAAACTTCTTCTTCTTCTTTTCGTTCGCTGATCATACCGCCAGTCCTGTAAGTGACTATCGACATGATCATAAGCGTTAAGTGCGTGGATCCATGGTTTATTAGAGTGCGCCGTGCGGCCTGGAACCTCCGTCTTCAGCACTCGAGGTTTCTGTCAGGGTTACCTCACCCGTACCTCCTTTAGTCGCCTCTTACGACACGCAGAGGATACGGAAGGTGTATTCTAAGCCCCACCTACAGGGCAAGTTCTGACCAAACGATTCTTATCATTTTATTCAGCATTAAAATGTTGATGATGATGATGGTGGTGGTGGTGGTGGTGGTGGTGGTGGTGATGATGATGATGATGATGATGATGATGATGATGGACGAAGTTTGATAAAATGTTTAGACGAAGAGGACAGGTGATGATGATAGGCCGAATATCCCATCCTCAAATAACGAACATAAAAACTTACCGGCTGATGCTTGGGTGAATCCGGATACAAGGTATACACTAATAACCGCGAGACAGGATACGGAATATATGCTCCTTAAACAAAACATGGTGACAGATGGTGACGGATGGTGACGGATGTCTTGCAACGAGGATGATATCAAATGCCGCTTATAAGATACTGTCTCACAATTTATAATTTATAAATCACACAGATTTTGGGTTAACGTATTTGACCAATATATTTCTATATCGTAATAAGTTAATTATAACAATAATAATAATACTAATAATAATAATTAATGTTAACAGACTATTCGTTAATAACGTGAAGTATTGCTGCTGTTAATTCGAACTATAACTCACACGAATGACCAACACGAATATATTCACCGTGTCTTCCTGTTTCCCGTTAAAGTTGGGATTAAGTTCTCACAGTACCCCGAGTCAGTAATATATTACTCCGTAACGATATATCTGCCTATGTTGTTAAATCCCTCTGTATATATACGCCCTGTATATCTATAGAGCCGCTGATACTTTACTAATAAATAAATATACTCTATACAGATCATTGGCTGTCCACGCTCATACGTTTTACATATTCAAATATCCGTGGGCATGTTTTTATCACGCGTTCTAGCGAAAAACTTCTGAGATCTTTTCAATTCTCACTCCGCTATCTCCCAGAGTTCTCCACGCTTTGTTTGTTCACGTGGAGTGTTTACACGCAGCCCCGTATCCAGAACGCTGGCTGAGCACGCGACTATTAGTTCTTTACACACCTATTATTCTTTTAGATATATATAAATATATATACGTCCACGAAATGATAATTTCATTCATGCGCACAAGTTTACTTAGGCGGAATAATCTGTTCCGATCCTTACCTTTTTAATAAAGAGGACAGGCTGTAAGGTTGTGTTTTCTCGCTATACAAGACAAGATACCGTTCATATAGGCTCGGCTCGTATACCAAATAGTGTCAACAAAATCATATACAGTTCTGCTTCGTTAGATCAGCAAAGGAACCTCGCTTCGTCGCTTAGCAATATGTAAACTGAATTCCGATATGCTTAGATCAGCGCGTATTAGGCCTAATTGTAACGGATGTCGTATTAGTCAATAATTAAATTATTAAACTATGACAGCGCTTGCATGTGTATTGTATTGTTACCAATGCGCGATGCACGTCGTTGTCAACTCGCGGCCTATTCTTCAATGGTTGCTAAGTCAGGATGTGCCCTGGTGATCAAAACATCTTATATTAAATGAAATTAATTTTTACTAAGTCCACATCCGGTAAGGATTGATGAATTATGGAGTATTTGTTTCAGGAATGTAATCAATTTTAAAATGTTAATTAATCATAAAATGGATAGATGTTTTCTTGAAGAAACCTAAGGCACTTGGGAATGCAAGCATTAAAACAATACTCTATTTATTACACTCATCAAATAAACTCTAATTTTATTTTTTAATTTTGCTGCTAAAACTGATTTATTTCAATAACTATAAGCTATAAAATTTAATCTCTCATTAACAGAATTCATACGAAAATACAGGAAAAGCTGATATTTATAGAGGTTTATATTGTGATGATGCTCTTGATAATTTTATGAACGAACTCGTGTCCTGAGCTCTCGTAATTCAATAAAATTAAACGGCAAGAACGTTGTATTTCTGCCTAATTCTCGTAACTTTATCGCGGAGCGACGGGAATTCACTATACATGTATGTGGGCGAAAGTTAAGTTATCAGTGAAGAGCACACACACGCGCGCTTGGCGGTAACCGGGTGGCGGACCGATCGACACATATCCAATTTAGATTCCAGCAGACGATACCGACGAGTCTCGCGGCTCGTGACTTTATTGGTCAATGGGAATCTACAATGCGTATTAGCGTAAACACGGCACCCACTCTCAGAACCCGTCCTCGCGACATAACCGTAATACGGCTACATTAAAAAGTTACATCGCTAGAGACAGCGTGGGCGTTTTGAAAATAGTTTGATTGAGAGTTGCTGAATGCTTAGAATGTAACAGCTTTCGATCAATTAAAACATGTAAATTGTATTTAACATATGCCTGAACCAATCTATTTTCTCATTCAAAAGAAAAATGTTTTGATATAATAAATACACAACAGGCCCGTACCTACCTACCTACCTAGCACGGTGGTCCAGTGGAAAGATGTCTGGTTGCTGATGCCATGGGGAGTTGCGGTATGGCTGTTCGATCCTTGACCGGGGAGATGGTGATCAACAAATTAAACTAATGGGTGCGTGACTGTCGGTTGGTTATCATGTGGAAATTGAATCCGCACGTTGCCAGTGCGTCAATAAAAAAAATACATATACTGCCAGAGCCGTGATGGAGTCAGAGTACAATAGGCTTTAAAAAAGCCAAGGATTGACTCGTAGCAGGTGCATCCACAGATAGTCCCATATGAATCGTCAGTGTGTCAGTATATCAGACATGTGAAAGCTGGTCGGCCAAACCTTGACTACCAGTCTTGGCGCGGTGGTCCAGTGGAAAGATGTCTGGTTGCTGATGCTATGCGGAGTTGCAGAATGGCGGTTCGATCCCCCGACCGGGAGATGGTGATCAACAAATTAAACTAATGTTTGTATGACTGTCGGCTAAGTTAGCACATAGAAATTGAAGCCGCACGTTGCCAGTGCGTCAATAAAATAAAAATACGTATGTACGTACGTACGAACGAACGTACGTACGTACTTACGAACGAACGTACGTACGTACGTACGTACGCGCGCGCGCGCGCACGCACGCACGCACGCACGCACGCACGCACGCACGCACGCACGCACGCACGCACGCACGCACGCACGTACGCACGCACGCACGCACAGACATGACATTGTGATTTATGTTTTATCGCCAGTACAGCTGTTCGGGGTGCGGTGTCAACGTGTCGCCGGATGTTAAGTCTTGATTGGAGACGCCTCCGCGCGTGCGTGCGTGTATGGGCATGTGAGTGGGTGGGTGAACTCGTGATCATGGTTCATTGCTAATTGGGCGTACGCTATGTTTCATTGGGTGTAATTTCCACTCCAGGTCGGATTTACATGCTTAGTTAATTAACATTGCTGAACGAACATGGGTTGGGTTTGTAAGAAGATTTAATGACGTACTTATATTTATAATTATGGCCATTGGTAAGCAGCGGATCCTATTGACAATCAAAGCCTATTTAAGCCAATCATCATACGCCTTACAAGGATGAAGGGACTAAATGTTTACACGTGTTATCTGCGTAGGGGACAGTTGTCAGAGGAAGTCTGGTAGGACTAAATGTTGATAGGCAAATATCGTGCTATTTTAATAGGTCCTTGTCGAGAGAACATCAGGGTCGCGTTAAGAATAGTTGTCCTGAGCTAACAATGCAGGATCAGATCTGTCACTCTCAAGTATCTGACGTCATAATTAAAACATGTTATTTGCTATCTGACGTCACAGTCGAATGACGTAGGTCCGACCTGAAAGAGGCATAGCTCCAATCCTATGAATGGTCTGTCTTTGGTGAATGTATACGGTAATACATATTCTGCTGAATATTTTGCAACTAATTTATCTGGGAGCCGTAACTGCCCTAGGTGACAATTGCTCTAAGTCAAATTAGTTTCAAGATATTCAACCTGTATTGTTAGCATGATATTGAGATTCTAGCAATTTATGTGTTAGCGTGCTAAACGCTATTCAAATCCGCGTACAATGTAGGCGGAGCTTAGCTAGAAAGAGGCCGGACATAGCAAAAATGAATCATTCTCTTCAGTCGCCCTGGCGTGAACATGTCAGGACGGCATTGGTCTGGAGTGGACATGTCAGGATACCCTTGCTCTGGAGTCGACATGTCAGGACGCCCTTGCTCTGGAGTGAACAGCCCAGGACGCCTTTGCTCTGGAGGGAACATGCCAGGACGCCCTTGGTCTAGAGTGAACGTGTTAGGACGCCCTTGGTCTGGAGTGAATATGTCATGACGCCGTTGGTGTGGAATGAACAGGTCAGGACGCCCTTGTTCTGGAGTGGACATGTCATTACGCCCTTGCTCTGAAGTGAACATGTCAGCACGCCCTTGCTCTGAAGTGGACATACCAGGACGCCATTGGTCTGTAGTGGACATGTCAGGACGTTCTTGGTCTGGAGTAAATATATCAGGACACCTTGCTCTGGAGTGAACAGGTTAGGACGCCCCTGGTTTGGAATGGACATATCAGGACGTCCTTGCGTTGAGGTGAACAGCTCAGGACGCCCTTGGTCTGGAGTGGGCATGTCAGGACGCCCTTGGTCTGGAGGCGTAGACATATCAAGGCGCCCTTGCTCTGGAGTGAACAGGTGAGGGCGCCTTTGGTCTGGAGTGGACATATCAGGGCGCCCTTGGTCTGGAGTGAACATTTCAGGGCGCCCTTCGATTGGAGTGGACATATATGAACGCCCTTGGTCTGGAGTGGACATGTCAGGACGCCCTTGGTCTGGAGTGAACAGGGCAGAACGCCCTTGCTCTGGAGTGCACATGCCAGGACGCCCTTGTTCTGGAGTGGTCATATCAGGACGCCCTTAGTCTGGAGTGAACATATCAGAACGCCCTTGTTCTGGGGTGAACACGCCATGGACCATTGACTTTAAATGGGCATTACAATAAGTGTATGTCCTTGAATGGACATGGCACTGGTTCACTGGTGTGGAGCTGACATTGGTTCACTGGTGTGGAGCTGACATTGGTTCACTGGTGTGGAGCTGACATTGGTTCACTGGTGTGGAGCTGACATTGGTTCACTGGTGTGGAGCTGACAATCGTTCACTGGTGTGGACCTGGCATGTCATGATGTCTTTGGCTTGACATAGACTATAAGGTGATCCGTAACCTGGAATAGACATGCCAAAAGGTCAGTGGTCTGGAATGGAGTTGTCTAGAGGTCATTGGTCGACAATGGACTAACATGAAGAAATTTGCAGATAAAGAAATGCTAGGAATGACTAGGAGGGCTCGGGCATGGAACGGACGTGGCATGAGTTCGTTGACCTTAAATGGGCATACCACGCGGTCATTGGCGTGTAATATATCTCTTGACATAACTAGACGCAACACTGAACACATCGCTATAGAGGAAATGGCGAGGTAAGATAGAGACGACAGATCCAATCAGAATTATCTCTGGGAGAAACAGAGATCAAACGGTAATTGCTATTAGCCTCGTTGTGGCGGATTTAATGTAACTATTTAACGTTTATCTGTCTGTGGCAAATGTGAATGTGTACATGTGCAGATGGAAGGTAACGCAGCGTGACCATATTCATATTGAAAAGCATTAGAATGAAAGTAGTTACTCTCCTACAGAGCAGCATCACTCAGCATAGAGACGAGATCTGGCAGGTACAGTAAATGATGATTACATGTTGACAAATGCTGGATAAATTTTGATGGAGGGGATGAGACAATTATGGCATACAGATACAAATGCGAGAACGAGTCAATATTATTAATTCGCATGTCAACTCAGATTATTACAATCAATCACTGAAGAGTTTTCTTCTTTTTCTTCTCCTTCGTATTTTTGAAAACAAGGTGCTCATTTTAATGGTTCCCGATATTATTAGTGCCTGCTTCATGAAACAGTGTATATCGAGTCCACTTTTTATTTATAATTAGGTGGATAGAAATTGACATGAACCCGGACATTTTAGTTAACATACAAATTTTAGTTTTAATCACTTCAGTATGAACCAAAATAGCTGCCAGAAAAAGTCTCCCAAATTCCCGCATGGGGAAATGTGTGTTCATGGTAATTTCAAGATGGCCGCCAAAACGATGGGTAGGAGCTATATAAAATGTCATTTAAATAAAGAACGCGCGATTTTCTTACATGTAATTATTAAAAAAGTAATTAGAACCAGATAATAAGCTACAGATTCCATGCAATGCTAATGGGTTATCCTTTAAAATAAACAACATAATAAGCCTAAACCGTAAGGTAGAGCATCTGACGTTACATTGCTTATGTAGTTGCATCTTTATATTTCGAGCTGTTTTGGCAGTGGCCTTCACATTTACAATGCATGCAATGCCTTTCTTAGAATAGCCACGCGATGAACACAGACGGGTAGAGCTAGTGCACTGGCACCGGGTATCCCGAAGTAGTTCTAAGGGTGCTGGATCCTTGTCAGTGATAATTGTTGTTACTGATCCATTTTCAACTTTGTACCCATATTCTTCCTTGTCCTTGTCCAAGACAGTCTTTAGGTGACACCATGTACTTACGTGGTGATGTACCCGAAGACTATGGAAGTAAGCTGTTCTACTTGTGGGTGGCATGCGTTCAACCAGTACATGTTTAGGAGAGATTGCAGTCAGGTATCTGAGATTGGCTAACCCATGATTTCTTGACCCACCACTGTACAAAGATTTAAAGTGTAAGTAAAACGCTAAGCCAACTTACTGCGTTAGTGTATGGAAATAACTCAGTATATGCCAACATAATGATATGGTTATATAATATTTTTTATAGACTATTAATATTTATATAAAATTTCATATCAAAAGTGATAATTTTCGTACCTTTCGAAAACGAAACTCGAACGCCCGAAGACAAGGCGTACGACGTAATATCAGGGGATATGCGTACGACGGAAAATTGACTCGTTAACATTCTGACAGCTGGCTTGCGTGTTGGTGATCATTTGATACGCCAAGATTTTGATTATTACGACTCAAATTGGTGAGAACCCAGCATATACATTATTATATTACCTTTTAAATACAAATACAAATATCTCCTGTTGTGTAGTTTAGCGTCTTAATACAGCAAATCAGTTTCAATGGAAATGAAATGTATTTCCGTGATTCTGATAACTGTTGCACGTCTATTTCATGAACGTCAAAAGCTAGTTGTAATGGCTACAAAACAAGTTTTCACTCTTCCTATGCACCGATACACTTTTATATAATAATCCCTCTTATGTCAACAGTGCCTCAAAATGATACTTAACCCTTTCACCGACAAATGCCTGAAAAAGTATGGGGCCTATCTTTTAAAGTATTTAACATACTATGTGAAATTTTTTGCAATTAAATTGACTGGAAGCCAAATATATGTTGTTGCAACAGGTTCTAGTCAAATTAATTGCAAAATATTTAACACTTCCTGTATGGTTGTCTTGGGAATGAGATATGAGAAATTCATTGCTGAATGGATTAAATTAATTAACCTATTAATTGATTTTTTTTCTCAATGATTCAGAAGGTTCTGGATTGTGCAATGATCTTGCAAAAATGTACGTTTGTAGGTCAAGAGAAGACCATTTTTGAAAGTTTACCACTGCAATGGCAGGCTCACCTGCAAATGGACATTCACCAAGCAAAGCTTTCAATTTTCCTGACCAGTTAATCTTGTTTTCTAGCCAATTTGACGAGAGGCCATCTTGGAATTTGGCCGATTTTTAGAAACCTCTAGAAATCTCCAAAACCACTTGGGGGTGGGGGGTGGGGGTGGGGGGTGGGGTGGGGGGTGGGGGGTTGATTCAAAACTCATGAAATATCGTCTAGTATTAAAATTTAAATTGCATGGCAGTCATACAGGTCAGCTGTTTTTAACAAAGCTTTGACAGAAAGTAGGTGCTGTATTTAGAAATATCCTTTTGCAGCCCATAAGAAAATTAGTTTTGAAAATTTATCACCGGAATGACTGACCCGATTATCGAGCCAGACATGCCAGTGGTCCATTTTTTTTAATAGTTTTCTCCTGGCCTGCAAATGGGCATTCAATAAGCAGATATACCAATATTCGTGACCAAATTTAGTTATTAATGAGTTAATAGGCAAGACCATTTTTTGAAGATTTAACATTGGAATGAGTGGCATGATAACATCAAGTCAGTGATTCCGGTGGTAAACTTTTAAAAACTAATCTTGGCCTGCAAATGAACAGTTACCAAACAAGATTTTAGATGCTCTTTAGACCTATCTTGGATGGACAGAGTAGTGCGGGCGTCACATGCGCGTCGTGCGGGCGGCAAGCGACACGCGGGCGG
This sequence comes from Chaetoderma sp. LZ-2023a, assembly GCA_034401795.1. Classification (NCBI taxonomy): domain Eukaryota; kingdom Metazoa; phylum Mollusca; class Caudofoveata; order Chaetodermatida; family Chaetodermatidae; genus Chaetoderma; species Chaetoderma sp. LZ-2023a. The sequence goes on along the minus strand of CM067365.1, from coordinate 23,773,615 downwards.
CAAGCAACCCTCAGCGGAAATTAACACGCTGAATGCGTCTGGCATGCGGCAAACCACATATACGCATGCCATTTTTACGCAGGAGCTGCAGTAGTAGTAGTAGTAGTAGTAGTAGTAGTAGTAGTAGTAGTAGTAGTAGTAGTAGTAGTAGTAGTAGTAGTAGTAGTAGTAGTAGTATCAGCAGCAGCAGCAGCAGTAGTAGTAGTAGTAGTAGTAGTAGTAGTAGTAGTAGTAGTAGTAGTAGTAGTAGTAGTAGTAGTAGTAGCAACAGCAGAGACGGCTATGGCGGCTGCGGCGCTACTACTGCTGCTACTACTACTACTACTACTACTACTACTACTACTACTACTACTACTACTACTACTACTACTACTACTACTACTACTACTACTACTACTACTACTACTACTACTACTACTGCGACTACTACTGCTACTACTGCTGTTGCTACTACTACTACTACTACTACTACTACTACTACTACTACTACTACTGCCACCGCTGCCCCCAGGAAATTGTGTAGGCAGTGATTGTATTCAATTAACTCACCCCTGTACACATTCCCTGCTGTTGAATATTTTTGGAATTAGTTTGACTAGGAGTTGGTGCTATCACAACAGCAACATAATCCGGTCAAATTAGTTTCAAAAATATTCAAGAGCTTTCTTGTGTAGTTTTCTTATAATTGAGACACTGGAATTTCATGGGGTAAGTGCCAACAGACAGTTGACCTAGTTTGCCGAAACCTTTGTTGAATGACAGAGGATTGATATTTACGACGTAATTTTATAATGTATATTTTGTTCTTTCCCACGCAATCGCCTCTGAGCTTCACATTGTACTTCTTCCTTAATGAAAGCTTCCCCGATAACTTTTATGTCCTCCTTTGGTGTGGATGGGTCACTGAATACAAGCACGTTTGATGAGTGAAGCAGCTTGAGTTGTTTCATTTTGTCCATGCCGTATAAAGCCGAAGTTGTATCACATCCAGACATATCGTGGACAAATGGGATACACATCAACAATTCTCTACCTAGCTTCGCTTTCGCCACCTTGATGCACATATTTTGTTGTCTAGTTTGTAAAAATATATCAGCAGAACTGCTTGCGTGATAGAGAAGTAGTATTAAAATGTCTGTATCATCAGCAACAACTATTGTTGTTATTGGTATTTGTGACAATGCTAATGCCTTCCTCATAATCCCCACATCAGCATAACCTTCATCTTCTGCATGCTCCACGCTTATATCAGCATCTGTTAAATGCTTTGCGAGTAGCTTTATGGTGATCTTATTATTATATGTGTTTGACAGAAACGCAGCTTTGTCTCCTGGAACAGGTGTGGTGTTTTGGACAGCCACGCCAGGGACAGCTACTTGGTGAAGCCGCCGTGGCTTCTGCTCTTGATCTTTGGTTATTGCAGTATCATGGCTGTAAAAGATCACCCATATTGGTACTCCAACTTTTCTGTCACGTATTGCCTCAGACACGAATAATTTGCATACATTCTCCATTGTACCAACCTTTGGCCATGGTACCCGATGCAAAAGAGCACATCCATCATATACTCTTGCTGCTGGCTCTAAAACCTCGTGCTGTACAATCGCATGATCCAGTTGAACTATGTGCCCTGCCAATTGAGATTTTTGAGATTTTCTCATAGTGCCATCATCATGGAATAGGGCTGGGCATACCGTTGCAAGTTCATATCCAAATACACTTTGGTCTGGCGGTCCAGAAACATAGGCAGTGGAGATTAACTGATGGTAAAGCTCTTGAGAAGACATATGGATATCTTCGTTTCCAATTTTTACAGCCCATCGCATGACAGCGAATGCCACAGCCTGATCTGCCTTCTTCAGTGTAATGTCACCAAATCACATTTCATTCAACTTCTTATGAATCCTCTGGCCAATGTTAATGGTATCGTCAACAGCAACACGATGGTCAGCAATCAACCATGTTGCGATATTTCTCAGCTGCTGATCATCAACTGTGAAATCATTGTGTTCCATGAGAAATGACGTGAACTTCTTCAAGTTTTGTAGATCGCACCTCAGGCTGAACTTCTCTGTGCTGTTCTGACCATGTCAGAATGTTTCAGTCAATGATCTGAGAGCATGCGTGTACTGCGCAATCACATGTGTCGTAAGAAGCCATTTAGTTCTAGCAGAATCCTTGTGTGTTATGTTTATCATCTCACCTTGTGTCTTTCCAGCTCTCACTAGGCACTGCTTAATTGTCATATCAACTGCTCCAATACAGCTTTTCATTTCTGCGTACCGTAAACTGGTCCTCTTGCATGGGTTCCTCCAGCCATGTGCATAGCTCATGAGAATCCTGACGTTAAAAGCGGCAACACTTCATGTAATTATAGTGTCCAGCAGCAGCGAACAATGGCAACATTTCTTGTTTGGATTTTAAATGAAGCCCCGCCCCCCCCCTTCCCAGTACGCTTAACCCTGATGAACAATCTCACAGTAGTAACACAGTCCATGAATAGCGACCACAATTTCCCTGATCTTGATTTTTCTACACATTTCCTGAAGTCACACACTTGCTTGCATAAATCCTGCAAATGTTCATTGTAGCAAACATCATCTGTTGAAAGATCATGTGACAAAAGAGATTTGCATACATTGTATAGCTCTGACCACATGTCATCTGTTGACATATCGTGTTGACTTTCAGAATGCATGGCAGTGGTTTCTACATCAGTTGCCGCGTCTATATCATGTTCATCATCTTGCAACTCTGTGAATGAAGATTCATCATATGTATCATCGAATGTGTTCACAGAAACACATTTTTCTTCCTGTGGTTGGATTAATAAAATATGCAATAAAGCATCTGTTAGGAGACATGCCCTCAGTGTCTTTGTGTATGGGGTTCCCTACATCATTCTAGTTATGGGGTTTCTAGCATAGACAGTTGCCCACAAGTCATCTAGCCCACTTCCCTCCATTATCTTACAGCCGGCGCTGAGAAAAGACATCAGTTGGTGGAAACCACACAAACGTATATACATATTTACAAACTATGGGTAATTATCCTGCTTAATCTTTTATGCTTTTAAATACAATGGCTGATCAACGGTTATGGTTGCGTAACACATTCATGCTTTTATAACTTAGCACTACACGTACGTCATTGTACTGTAGACAGCTTCATTTGTGCATGGACTGAGTGGTATCATTGGGTTGTAAACTACGGCTGTAAGGTGAAAATCATCACCTGTAATTATGTCAGACATAAAGCCCTGCCAATTTGGTGATTGAGGTATAAGGACGCTAGAGTAAAGCCACAACATGTCTAATCTGTTATATATATCAAGAGATAATTTAACACGACATTGGTATGGCTGTATGAAATCACCAGCTTGTTTGATGTCATCAGTAGTCACATTTTTACGCTAAATTGCCTTCACCGAGTTTACTCTGCGTTCAGCAGAAGTCATTGTTTGATAGGCAGTTATTCCCATCACATGGGTTGTATCGTACCCGGAAATGGTATCCTCATTATAATCAAAGTTGTCAGCAACACATTGACAGAATCATCATCCTTCAGCCTTCTCGACAATACCAGGACACAGTTGTTCAACAGATGTGCTTTCAACTGAACATCGCTGAAATGCAATCACTTGGTCATAGGAGGCACTGAGCCCGAGCGATGAAATCACATCAGTGATCACACGGGATCTGGTCGATTGATGGATAAACAATCCAATAGATAACAACAGTGATGATATATAAGACTGTGTTCTAGCTGCTTGCATAATAATACGGCAAACGGACATCATCATCAGTTTATTTTTTAGCTTAGCCGAATCACTACGAGGTTCAGAATAGATAGACGAAATGAGATGTTTCAGGTTATCAGGTACCTCGAACTCAAGCTTTTTAAGTTCTAAGCTTGAAGGGTCTGGATACACATCTGTTAATTGCTCCATCTCTTTGATACTTCGCTTAACCATAGGCCCAGCAAGTTTCAAATGTCGCTCATTCTCATCATTTTCACCACTTGTTGATGCTGCATATGCTTCATGGATGAGAGATGATGCTGTACCAGTCAATGTGAGTACGGTTGTCTTGCCTTCAACACGGAATATTGTCACTTCATTTCCAAAGTGTTCGAGAAGCCGTCGTTGTATGTGTTCTATGCTGTATGCGGGTGCATCATTTGGCAAGAAATTGGTCCATTGTAAGCGGAGATCTTGCAATGTATGCTGGTTCTGATTCTGTTCTGGCTCGATAAGCCAATTGCACAGTTGGGTAAATGCCTTATTATTTATTGCATCAAGGTTCCGCGTATTGCTATATGAAGCATCACATGAGCTGGTGTATTTACAAGACATGAATTCTTGCATGCATTGTCGATGGTATTTGGTCGCCACAGCACAGAGATCGTCTGCGAAAATAATTCTTGCTTTGACATTAGCTGCAATTAGGTCATTTCTTTTCTCACACATACCCAACAAGTTCTCCTGAAGAATACTCTTCTTAGTCTTACCAACATACTCAATACTGCGTATTTGGGAGCATCGTTCAGAGTGACGCCGGGTAGCATCAAAGTCTAGTTCCTTGGACCATATCAAACAATGAGTATGATAATCATATGGGGTAGATTCTGAACGCATCGATGTAAAAAGATCTAAGCACCCGCAATGTTGTTACTAGATGCTAAGTGATTGACAAAAATATGCCTGACGAAAATACGGCATTTTATGCAATAATATATAGACCAGGGTAAATTTAGAACGTCGTCATTAAAGTAAATCAAAAGCGGTTTTTATATTGTGTGATTTAACAATTTAAGTCAATCGCTTTTTCAATTGCATTATCTAAGAATCGAAGTCAATTTTACTTTACTTTCCATTTCAACAAGTTGAAATGATGGCTGAACGTCAGCAAAAAGAATTATGTGTTGTTTGTAGCGAGTTTAGCGATAGCAAATGTAGAAACGTCGGTCAAAAAGGCCTTACATCATTGATTAATGCGTCCAAACTACGGGGAGATGACATTCACTTGCAACTGTCTTCCTCTAGTGAACACTACATGCATGATAAATGTTATAAGCGCTACACATTATCTAAAAATATTTCAAAAACGCAAAATGAAGAGCGAGACAATGAACTCCGGGGAAAAGTTGAAATCAAAATCTTTCAACAGGGCCACCGAAATCTGTTTGCTCCAATGGACTAGAAATTTGGCCAACTTCTATGACCTCTATTTACTTGATTTGCTATCAATGTCAAAAGTGATCTATGAATTCAATGGTTTTCGAGAAATCTGCGTCTCCGTTCCAAGGTGTTCTCATATTAAGCATAAGAGAGTACTATTTGTAAGCATATTATATGCGAAAGTCTTTATTCAAATGGCTTGAAACTCGGTAGAGGTCTAGCACCCTTAAAGGTACATATTCACACGAAACGCTTGAAAATAAAATTGTTGAAATTATATACCTTTAGAGGCTTAAATTGTGTACATCACTGTAATGAAACGAAATAAATCTTAAACATATGGTGATTTCATTCCATATAAATAAATTTCGTAGGTTTGGTTGTGAATTTTGAATTTGGGACTCGTGCCTCTAATTCAATTTGACAAATTAAATGATATTAATTTATACGCAATGAAATCATCATATGCTAAGATTTATTTCGTTTCATTACATCTAGGCACACAATTTAAGCCTCTAAAAGTACATAATTTTAACAATTTTATATTAAAACATTCTGGTATATTTATGCACCTTTAAGTCCTTAGGGTCTGCCCAAAGGAGGGTGTTGTTTGCGTGAATGGGTATCAAGATGCTTAATCCGACGTTCTGCCGACTTTGTACGTGTGCTAGAATCAAATAATATACGCTGATCACTGACTTACCAGAATCCTAGTTTCAAGGAAACTTGCTGCATATGGATAACAGAATGGCAATTAAAGGGATGCTAATCTCATCTCAGATGTCTTATTGCGCCGATATATTATGGTTGATAGGTTCCATATCATTCATATCCTGTCACATTCCCTTCTCTTTATCACAATTTTCTGCTTTGTAATATCGCGTAAATGTTAAACAGTGATCGCTACCATTTTGTCTCCTCACAGGACATGATGCACCCAGCGCCACCCACAATCACAGGACATGATGCACCCAGCGCCACCCACAATCACAGGACATGATGCATCCAGCGCCACTCACAATCACAGGACATGATGCATCCAGCGCCACCCACAATCACAGGACATGATGCATCCAGCGCCGCCCACAATCACATGACATGATGCATCCAGCGCCACCCACAATCACAGGGCATGATGCATCCAGCACCACTCACAATCACAGAACATGATGCATCCAGCGCCACCCACAATCACAGGACATGATGCACCCAGCGCCACCCACAATCACAGGACATGATGCACCCAGCGCCACCCACAATCACAGGACATGATGCATCCAGCGCCGCCCACAATCACAGGACATGATGCATCCAGCGCCACCCACAATCACAGGGCATGGTGCATCCAGCGCCACCCACAATCACAGAACATGATGCATCCAGCGCCACCCACAATCACAGGTGATGATGCACCCAGCGGCACCCACAATCACAGGACATGATGCAACCAGCTCCGCTCACAATCACGGGACATGATGCACACAGCGCCACCCGCAATCGCAGGACATGATGCACACAGCGCCAACCACAATCACAGGACATGATGCACCCAGCGCCACCCACAATCACAGGACATGATACACCCAGCGCCACCCACAATCACAGGACATGAAGCACCCAGCGCCACCCATGCTCACAGAACATGATGCACCCAGCGCCACCCACAATCACAGGACATGATGCACCCAGCGCCACCCACAATCACAGGACATGATGCACCCAGCGCCACCCACAATCACAGGACATGATGCATCCAGCGCCACTCACAATCACAGGGCATGATGCATCCAGCGCCACCCACAATCACAGGACATGATGCATCCAGTGCCGCCCACAATCACATGACATGATGCATCCAGCGCCACCCACAACCACAGGGCATGATGCATCCAGCGCCACCCACAATCACAGGACATGATGCATCCAGCGACACCCACAATCACAGGGCATGATGCATCCAGCGACACCCACAATCACAGGACATGATGCACCCGGCACCACCCACAATCACAGGGCATGATGCACCCAGCGCCACCCACAATCACAGGGCATGATGCATCTTGCGCCACCCACAATCGCAGGACATGATGCATCCAGCGCCACCCACAATCACAGGACATGATGCATCCAGCGCCACCCACAATCACAGGACATGATGGACCCAGCGCCACCCACAATCATAGGACCTATCAACGAGAAAGAATGGAGGAATCCAGTTATAGCCATGTCCCGCCCATCCCTAGCTAAGTTCAATCCACGCTTTGACCGAGTCTCAATTTCCAGAAAACTATACAGGCAAGCTGTTGAATATTTTGAAACTAATTTGACTAGGGCAGCAACAGCGCCCAGTCAAATTAGTTTCAAAATAGTCAATGCCCCAGTCAAATTAGTTTCAAAATATTCAACAGTATGTTTCTTAAATAGTAAACATACAATTCGTGCAACCTGGCTTACTATTAAGCATTTGTGATGGACTATATCACACCATTCATGACGTAATTGATTATGACGCCAGCCTACACGTCGCGTAGTTGATTATGACCTCATGTGATTGACAGAGAAACTGGATTCATGAATTATCAAGGCATAAGAACCTATGTAACCTTTTAAACATGAATACACAGACTGATTATAGTCATACGTTTTAACCCGGTTTATATAGCGCCCACAAGGTAAACACACATTTAGACGGACCGCTAACAAAATAGCGGGTACGCCATTAAGTTGACCACACTATTATTAAAGCATTCGTATCTCGCGAGATCGCCTTTGATACGAGATCGAGAAAAGTATCTCGTACGTATTGAGTAGCCATTGGCGTAGTGATTTCCACCAGAATATGGTGGTAGAGAGAATTGAAACTTAAAAGGACACGAGCGCTACTCTCTCCATAGCAGACAATATTAATTCACGTAAAACGAGATGATATAAAGCCTATAGTAGGCCTAGTCTGTATAATAATTAGTTAACCGAAATATAGTCCCTTTGAATTTGTCGTAAAATTCAAATCTGCCGCGCACAAAATGAGGTCAAGAATTTGCTGATAGGTGCTGATATACGGGATGGATCGAGTTGATTTTAATATCTGTAGGCAAGCTAGTGATAAGAGGTTAAGATGATACCAAAATCAACACGATCCACAGTGTTGCTTTTACAGTCCTCTACGGAGATAGACTGGGTCCCGAGCTGTCTGGTCTCCTAAGTTGTGTCTGTGTAATAGCGTAGTCGTTGTGATGACGCAATAAGATGGCCGGTCACTATATTAGAGGTGTATTCTGGAAGAAGCCACGCCTCTATTTTTACATTGGTATTAAAGGTGCATTTTCACAGCAGAATGCTTGAAAGTAAAATTGCTAAAATTGTATACTTTTTTATTTCACTACGCATAAATTAACATAATTTTTAAGTTGTAAAATTGAGTTAGAGAGACGAGTTCGTAGTTCAAATTCGCAACTTAAAAGAAATCATCATATGTTAAGATTTATTTCGCTTCGTTAAATTGAGGCACACAAATTAAGCTTCTAATTGTAGACAATTTAGCTAATTTTATTTTCGAGCATTTTGGTGTGAATGTGCTCCTTTAAGGCACCAACTAAATAATGAACTCATTGCTAACATACACTGATGCACAAAGAGAGGCACTATTAAATAAAGGTGCACATTTCTAGCTATGCCCGACCCATTTCTAACTATGACACGCCCATTTCCATCGATTCCCCGCCCATTTCTAGCTACGCTACGCCCACTTTGTAGGCGTGGGATCAATTTATATACTTTGAGCAGTGAATTGACAGAATTTTGAGGTAACTATACGGGTAAGCTGCTGAATATTCTCACTAATTTGACTTGGTGTTGTTGCTTCATAATGCAGCAGAATGTTTATTAAATCGTAAATCCATCAAAGACATGTAATTCGCACACATGATGGACCTTTCAATGTTCATGACGGAGTTAGATATGTTATCACGATAGTGACGTCAACTGTGACATAATGGAAGGATTGGATCCGTCGCTCAAGTATATAACGTCATAATCAATTACGTCAGTTGTAGGATGACGTCGCAATCATAACAGGTGCGGATCCAGGAATTTGTGTTAGGGAGAGTAAATGGGGGAGGGTATGGGGGTATCCCCCCTCTCCCAGACGGTGTTTCCGGGGGTCCTCCCCCGGAAAAATGTGAAAATTAGATGCTCTGAGAAGCCATCTCCTGCATTCTGAGTGATCAAAAATCTTATTTGTTGCACGGTCACCAAAATTAATAGTAGGCTTGGACAATTTTAGGTGGGTGTGGGTGTGTGTGTGTGGGAGTGGTACTCCGGGTCAGCCCCCCCCCCCCTTGATTCCGCCACTGCATAATGTATATTTAGTGGCGCCTCTGGCTCTGACATGAACATCGAATAGTCCGTCAGCGTACGAATTGTGTGTCTTTATTATTTAACATACATTGTCATCTGATTAAAATATATAAAACATTTGGAGAAGCAATACATGTATAGACTTTTTATGGTTGTCGAACCGTAACACACATATTACAAAGGTACTCATGCTGATTCCTAGCTTGTGTAGTGTTGTCTAACCTGCTACAGATATATACTTCAGGGCTTACATTCACCGCAGAATGCGTGAAGCAAAATTGTTAAACGTGTATACCTTGAGGCTGACATTGATTACAATCCCTCAATGTAATGAAACGAAATAAATCTTAACATATGTCGATCTTCAATTTAACTTCACATCTGGAACAATTATATTACCTTATGCTGAATTTAAATCATATGCTAAGATATATTTTGTTTAATTAAATCGATGCATGTAGTTTAGGCTACTAAACGTATACAATTTTAATCAATCATTTCACCGCGGAGAATCAGATCTACAGATCCACGAGCACCGCGTGCTTGGAATGAGCATGTAATGGCATATCTGTGAGCAAACAGAAAAGATTTTCGCGAAATCGCACGCTTTATTCGACATCAGCAGATGATATCAGTCAAATAGTTTCAAAATATTCAAGATAATGTTTGTATTCAGGTGTATGTTCATTACAGACATACAGTTAGGACGGTTAGAGGTCGGACCGTGGAAACTATTGTCTCGGACGTACGCCATTTGACTGTGACATCAGCTGAGATGTGCCATATTTTGATCACGAGGCCAGATACTTGAGTGACAGTTCGGATCGGGAAAGCCAATCATGTACCAGACGTGTCGATGGGTAAGGATAGTTGCTGTTCCACTATATTGAATTTGACCTTTGTCAAACTATGCAGTGATGTGGACAATGTGTAAACAAAAGGAGAAATGTTAATTTTCAGAGCAACTCACAGCGACATCGCAACACAGACGCAGCACACTGCATCCAGTAAAATCCTATTTCGATATGATTGTGATGTGACCAGGCGAATCCTAAACGTAACCAGAATCTGTATGCGCAACACATTAGACGTGACAGTTAGTCTAAACCTATATTCTTAGAAGCTATTATCGTCGTGCAATGCAAGTTTGCAACAGCTTAGAGCAACACGATGTACAAGATAACAAACGTCTGAGTGAATGATGAGGAAATGTTTCATCTAATACATTAATATATTACTTCTCTGTGTATCGGGAACATATTGCATACGACTTGCACGAAGTTAACGATCAGAATTACATCACGCACTTCGAGCATAGCGACAACCGACGATGACATTGGACACTTACCCAGAATATATTACATTTGCTTTTTTCCTTTGCATTTCAGTATGTCACGTGATAAACTCGTTATACTTAAGTGCAATCTGCTGTTGCCCGTGTCGTCAGGTTTGTATCAGTAATCAAACCGCCACAATGGAAGCTTGTTGGTCGTCTGCTCGCCTGGTCCTCAAATAAACATCACCCATGTTCACTAACGATAACGTACCGTTTGGAATACGGATGTAAATTGATATTGACGTGGCTATTGGAGAAGCAATCGTCTGCCTTAACTGTCTGCCTGCTGAATTTTTTATCGGGCTTAACTCTGGATATACTGAATATTTTGAAGCCACCAACAACTTTCAGTCAAATTGTTTTCAAAATATTCAGCAGGTCCAGAGATATTGCCCATTTAAATTATAATCTGGGCGCTGGTAGCAGACAGAGAGTTAATAGGAATCTCCATAACTCTGGCTTCAATGCAGCCACACGTGTGAAACCACTACACGCCCTGATATCATCACTCTGACAGAAAATTGTTGCTGTCAATGGCATCAATAACTCTCAGTCAAGTTGTTTTCGAACTTGGAAACATGATTCTAGTAATATTTATCCTGCCTATGTTCGAATGATGGAAATATAAAATTCATTATTTCATCTGGACCTGATATAGGACGAGTACATTGTTCCACACTAAAGATATTTGAATAAACAAGTATGCCGTGGAGTGAAGAAACAAGAGGCGTTGTGAGGTTGGGGTACAGACGTCTGTAGGTATTGTCTGTGGGGTACATACTTCTGTGGGTGTTGTCTGTAGGATACATCCGTCTGCGGGTATTATTTGTGGGGGTACAGGCGGCTTTGGGTATTGTCAGCGGGGCTACAGACGTCTGTGGGTATTGTCTGCGAGGTACATACGACTGTTGGTATTGTCTGTGGTGTGCATACGTCTGTGGTTATTGTCTGTAGGTACATACGTCTATAAGTATTGTCTGCGTGGCTACAGACGTCTGTGGATACTATCTGCGAGGTAAATATGACTGTTGGTATTGTTTATGGTGTACATACGTCTGTGGTTATTGTCTGTGGGTACAGACGTCTGTAGGTATTTGTCTGTGGGTACAGACTTCTATGGGTATTGCCTGTGGGGGTACATAGTCTCTCTTTCTCTCCCTCCCTCCCTCCCGCCCGCCCTCCCTCCCTCCCGCCCTCCCTGCCTGCCTGCCTGCCTGCCTGCGCGCGTGCGTGCGTGCGTGCGTGCGTGCGTGCGTGTGTGTGTTGTCTGTGGGGTACAGATGTATGTGTGTATTGTCTGAGGGGTACAGACTTCTGTGGGTGTTATCTGTGGAGGTATATATGTCTGTGGGTATTGTCTACGGGGTACATACGTCTGTTGGTTTTGTCTGTGGTGTATATACGTATGTGTGTATTGTCTGTGGGGTACATACTTCTGTGGGTGTTGTCTGTGGGGTACATACTTCTGTGGGTGTTGTCTGTGGGGTACAGACTTCTACGGGTATTGTTTGTGGGGTACACACTTCTGTGGGTACTGTCTGTGGGGTGCAGACGTTGTGGGTGTGGTCTGTGGGATACAGATGTCTGTGTCTATTGTCTGAGGGGTACATACTCCTGTGGGTGTTGTCTGTGGGGATACAGACGTCTGTTGGTATTGTCTGTGGGTATTGTCTGTGGGGTACAGATGTCTGTGGTGTTTTCTGTGTGGTACATACGTCTGTGGGTGTTGTCTGCGGGGTACACACCTCTGTGGGTATTGTCTGTGGGGTACAGATGTCTGTGGTGTTGTCAGTGTGGTTTCTAGGTGATCCCCTACTATCTCAGTCGTATGGTACGCGGTGCTACAATGTGAAGATCATGATCTAAATGCCGGTAGAGAACATCTCCTGTCTTAAAAGTAGATGTAAATTTCTTAATAATCATTTATGTAAGTTCTTCTGTTTTGCGCATGCGTCTGGGATAGAACTCCATGTGGCCCAAACACTGTTTTGTTTCTCCAAATCTTGCCAGGTTGTCAGTGGCTAATTGATGACGTCATAATCAACTATGTGACGTGTAGGACGACGTCATAACCAATTACGTCATGAATGGCGTAGCTAGGTAAGTCACGAAGGCTTAATGGATGACGGGCTAAGCGTTGTTGTACGAATTGCATGTCTATACCATTTAATAAACATGCTGTTGAATATTTTGAAACTGATTTGATTGGGCGCTGTTGTTGTCATAGGCCTGTATAGTTTTCTGGAAATTGATAGTCATGAAGTTCAGGGATCGATCGATCCCAACATGCGCGAAGTGTGGGTAGAGCTTAGCTAGAGATGGGTGAGGCATGGCTAAAACTGGATCCCTCCATCGAAAGTCAGTATTGGAATGCCAGGGACATAAGCGAGAATGCGGACTTGCGACCAGAGTGCAGCATATTTCGACGGCAACTAAAATGTGATTTGCTAGAACTGTATGGTTGCAATGGCAATTTGCTCAAGTGAGAATCTTCTCAGCTATATAAGGTTTTATGAAATCTATCTGTGAGAACGACACAACTACAATACTATCAGCTTCAACACTGGCGGGTAGATTGCGCCATGGTTTAGGGGTGATGGGTTTGGGGTGGGTAGATTGGGCCATGGTTTAGTGGTGATGTGTTTGGGGGCGGGTAGATCGGGCCATGGTTTAGGGGTGATGGGTTTGGGGTGGGTAGATAGGGCCACAGTTTAGGGTTGATGGGCTTGGGTGTAGGTAGATCGGGGCAGAGTTTATGGGTGATGGGTTTGGGGGGCGGGTAGACTAGGCCACGGTTTAGGGCTGATGGTTTGTGGCAGGTAGATCGGACCACAGTTTAGGGGTGTTGGGTTTGGGGGCGGGTAGATCGGGTCACGATTTAGGGTGATGGGTTTGAGGCGTGTAGATAGGGCCACGGCTATGGGGTGTTGGGTTTGGCGTAGGGAGATCGGCACGGCTATGGGGTGTTGAGTTTGGGATCTGATAGATCGGGCCAAGGTTTAGGGGTGATGGGTTTGGGGCAGATAGATCGGGCTATGGTTTAGAGGTGATGGGTTGGGGATGGGTAGATAGGGCCACAGTTTAGGGGTGATGGGTTTGGCGGCGGGTAGATCGGGCCACAGTTTAGGGGTGATGGGTTTGGGGCAGAAAGATCGGGCTATGGTTTAGGGGTGATTGCTCATTGATGATAGAACTGCTCAATTGTGATAGAACTGCTCATTGATGACAGAACTGATCATTGATGACAGAACTGCTTTCTAATGATAGAACTGATCATTTGTGATGGAGCTGCTCATTGATGATAGAACGGCTCATTGATGATAGAATTGCTCAATGATGATAGAACTGCTCAGTGATGATGGAATTGCTCATTGGTGATATAACTGCTTATTGATGACAGAACTGTTCATTGATAATAGAACCGCTCACTGATGATAGATCTGCTCATTGATGATAGAACAGCTCATTGATTATAGAACTGCTCATCGATAATAGAACTGCTACTTGATGATGGAACTGCTCACTGATGAAAGAACTGCTCACTGATGATAGAACTGCTCATTGATGATAGAACTGCTCATTGATGATAGAACTGCTCATTGATGATAGAACTGCTCATTGGTGATAGAACTGCTCATTGGTGATAAAACTGCTCATTGATGATAGAACTGCTCATTGATGATAGAACTGCTCACTGATGATAGAACTGCTCAGTGATGAGGGAACTGCCCACTGATGATAGAACTTCTCAGTGATGAGGGAACTGCCCACTGATGATAGAACTTCTCATCGATAATAGAACTGCTCACTGATGATAGAACTGCTCACTGATGATAGAACTGCTCATTAATGATAGAACTGCTCATTGATGATAGAACTGCTCATTGATGATAGAACTGCTCCTTGGTGATAGAACTGCTCATTGGTGATAAAACTGCTCATTGATGATAGAACTGCTCACTGATGATAGAACTGCTCAGTGATGAGAGAACTGCCCACTGATGATAGAACTTCTCATTGATGATAGAATTGCTCACTCATGATAGAACTGCTCACTGTTGATAGAACTGCCAACTGCTGACTGCTGCTATGTTACAGATGTCCTAACAAACGTAGAATTATTTATAAAGGATGCTGTAAGACAACCCATTTCTAAGTGACGAAGGCGCAGCGATTAGCGGTAGCATCGTGCCATTCATGACCAGCGACCATGGTTTATGCGTGACTATCTCGCTACCTGTGGAAACATATGCACTCTTCTACACATTGGAATATAATTGGGCACCAGTGGTAAATTGGTATTAGCCATAGTGACGTGATTGACGGAAAAACCTCAGCCTAGCGATGGGCTGAATTGGACCTATACAATATAAAATCGAAACACGCCCATATCAAATGGATCGTTACAGTTTATCCATTAATCATATGACGTCATAATCAACTACCGGACGTGTTGTATGACGTCATAATCAATGATGTCATGAATGACGTAGATAATTTCGTCACAAACGCATAATTATTTAAATCGAAATTCTGAATTAATTTGTTTGAACATACTTAGCTTGGACATGACTATAGGAAACATCAATACTTGACACAACCTCTCTGACCGAGCCACATGGCAATGTTGCTTTACTTCAGCTAGCGGCTAGAGAGGCATTACTCTAGGAAACAAAATCCTCTGCCACGCGCGCCTGTACACAGCCACACAGATGTGGCCTGCATGCATACAGAAAATAACCATAGAAGCTTATACAAACACGAGAAAGGTTTTCAACAGAACACAAATGATATCGGTGGAAGACAATTTGACTAAAAGTCAATAAATAGCAACAACAACTTTCAGTACAATAGTCTTCTAAATAATCAACATCGTCTTGTCTTAGTATGTTGAAAATATAATTTTGAAATTTGAACTTATTTGATGACATAATTCAAGTTTAAACAGGAAACACTCTCATCTCAAAAATAAATATAACGTATATCAATTTCTATTTCTGTGTGGGAGATGCTGCACAAATCACGTGTATCACATATATATCCCTTCATGTGGGATGTTGGACAGATCACCTGTATCACATAAATATCCCTTCATGTGGGATGTTGGACAGATCACCTGTATCACATAAATATCCCTTCATGTGGGATGTTAGACCGATCACGTGCAAAACATAAATGTCCATCCATGTTAGATGCTGGACAGATCACCTGTATCGCATAAACATCCCTCCATTTGAGATGCTAGACAGATCACCTGTATCACATAAATATCCCTTCATGTGGGATGCTGGATAGATCACCTGTATCACATAAATATTTCCCAGTGTGTGATGTTGGACAGATCACGTGTATCACATAAATATTCCCCCAGTGTGGGATGTTGGACAGATCAGCTGTATCACATAAATATCCCTTCATGTGCGATGCCAGACAGATCACCTGTATCACATAAATATCCCTCCATGTGGGATGCTGGATTGATCACGTGTATCGCATAAATATGTGCCAGTGTGGGATGTTGGACAGATCACGTGTATCACATAAATATCCCTTCATGTGAGATGCTGGCCAGATCACATGTATCGCATAACTATTCCTTCATTTGGGATGCTGGACAGATAACCTGTATCACATAAATATCCCTCCATGTTAGATGCTTGACCGATCACGTGTATCACATAAATATCCCTCCATGTGGGATGCTGGACAGATCACGTGTATCACATACATATCCCTTCATGTGAGATGCTGGACAGATCACGTGTATCACATAAATAATCCCCATTGTGGGATGTTGGACAGATCACCTGTGTCGCATAAAAAAATCCCTCCATTTGAGATGGTAGACAGATCACCTGTATCACATACATATCCCTTCATGGGGGATGCTGGATAGATCACCTGTATCACATAAATATTTCCCAGTGTGGGATGTTGGACAGATCACATGTGTCACATAAATATTCCCCAGTGTGGGATGTTGGAGAGATCAGCTGTATCACATAAATATCCCTTCATGTGGGATGCTGGATAGATCACCTGTATCACCTAAATATTTCCCAGTGTGGGATGTTGGACAGATCACGTGTATCACATAAATATTCCCCAGTGTGGGATGTTGGACAGATCAGCTGTATCACATAAATATCCCTTCATGTGCTATGCTGAACAGATCACCCGTATCACATAAATATCCCTCCATGTTAGATGCTGGACAGATCATGTGTATCACATAAATATCCCTCCATATGGGATGTTGGACAGATCACCTGTATCACATGAATATTGCTTCATGTGGGATGCCGGACGGATCACCTGTATCACATAAATATTCCTTCATGTGGCATGCTGTACATATCACATGTATCACATAAATATCCCTCCATGTGGGATGCTGGACAGATCACTTGCATCACATAAATATCCCTCCATGTGGGATGCTGGACAGATCACCTATATCACATAAATATCCCTCCATGTGGGATGTTGGACAGATCACCTGTATCACATAAATATCCCTTCATGTGCGATGCTGGACAGATCACCTGTATCACATAAATATTTCCCAGTGTGGGATGTTGGACAGATAAGCTGTATCACATAAACTTCCCTTCATGTTAGATGCTGGACAGATCACCTGCATCACATAAATATCCCTCCATATTAGATGCTTGACCGATCACGTGTATCACATAAATATCCCTCCATGTGGGATGTTGTTCAGATCACGTGTATCACATAACTATTCCCCAGTGTGGGATGCTGGACAGATCACCTGTATCACATAAATATTCCTTCATGTGAGATGCTGGACAGATCACCTGTATCCCATAAATAACCCTCCATTTGAGATGCTAGACAGATCACGTGTATCACATACATATTCCTCCATGTTGGATGTTGGACAGATCACCTGTATCACACAAATATCCCTCCATATTAGATGCTGGACATATCACCTGCATCACATAAATATCCCTCCACATTAGATGCTTGACCGATCACGTGTATCACATAAATATCCCTACATGTGGGATGTTGGACAGATAACATGTATCACATAAATAACCCTCCATTTGAGATGCTAGACAGATCACGTGTATCACATAAATATTCCTCCATGTTGGATGTTGGACAGATCACCTGTATCACACAAATATCCCTCCATATTAGATGCTGGACATATCACCTGCATCACATAAATATCCCTCCATATTAGATGCTGGACCGATCACGTGTATCACATAAATATCCCTCCATGTGGGATGCTGGACAAATAACCTGTATCAGATAAATACACCCCCCACGTGAGATGATGGACAGATCACCTGTATCACATAATATTCCCCAGTGTGGAATGTTGGAGATATCACTTATATCACATAAATATCCCTCCGTGTGGGATGCTGGAGAGATCACCTGTGTCACATAATTTCCCTACATGTTAAATGCTGGACAGACCACGTGTATCACATAAATATCTCTCCATGTGGGATGCTGGACAGATCACGTGTATCACATAAATATTCCTCCATGTTGGATGTTGGACAGATCACCTGTATCACACAAATATCCCTCCATGTTAGATGCTGGACAGATCATGTGTATCACATAAATATCCCTCCATGTGGGATGTTGGACAGATCACCTGCATCACATGAATATTGCTTCATGTGGGATGCTGGACGGATCACCTGTATCACATAAATATTCCTTCATGTGGCATGCTGTACAGATCATATGTATCACATAAATATCCCTCCATGTGGGATGCTGGACAGTTCACTTGCATCACATAAATATCCCTCCATGTGGGATGCTGGACAGATCACCTGTATCACATAACTATCCCTCCATGTGGGATGTTGGACAGATCACCTGTATCACATAAATATCGCTTCATGTGCGATGCTGGACAGATCACCTGTATCACATAAATATTTCCCACTGTGGGATGCTGGACAGATAAGCTGTATCACATAAACTTCCCTTCATGTTAGATGCTGGACAGAGCCCTGTATCACATAAATATTCCCCAGTGTGGGATGTTGGAGAGATCACATATATCGCATAAATATCCCTCCGTGTGGGATGCTGGAGAGATCACGTGTATCACATACATATCCCTCCGTGTGGGATGCTGGACAGATCATGTGTATCACATAAATATCCATCCGTGTGGGAGGCTGGACAGCTCACCTATCACATAAATATCCCTCCATGTGGGATGTTGAACAGATCACCTGTGTCACATAATTTCCCTCCATGTTAAATGCTAGACAGACCACGTGTATCACATAAATATCCCTCCATGTGTGATGCTGGACAGATCACGTGTATCACATAAATATTCCTCAATGTTGGATGTTGGACAGATCACCAGTATCATACAAATATCCCTCCATGTTAGATGTTGGACAGATCACGTGTATCACATAACCTTCCCTTCATGTTAGATGCTGGACAGATCACCTGCATCGCATAAATATCCCTCCATATTAGATGCTTGACCGATCACGTGTATCACATAAATATCCCTCCATGTGGGATGTTGGACAGATCACGTGTATCACATAACTATTCCCCAGTGTGGGATGCTGGACAGATCACCTGTATCACTTAAATATTCCTTCATGTGAGATGCTGGACAGATCACCTGTATCACATAAATAACCCTCCATTTGAGATGCTAGACAGATCACGTGTATCACATAAATATTCCTCCAGGTTGGATGTTGGACAGATCACCTATATCACACAAATATCCCTCCATATTGGATGCTGGACATATCACCTGCATCACATAAATATCCCTCCATATTAGATGCTTGACCGATAACGTGTATCGCATAAATATCCCTCCATGTGGGATGTTGGACAGATAACATGTATCACATAAATAACCCTCCATTTGAGATGCTAGACAGATCACGTGTATCACATAAATATTCCTCCATGTTGGATGTTGGACAGATCACCTGTATCACACAAATATCCCTCCATATTGGATGCTGGACATATCACCTGCATCACATAAATATCCCTCCATATTAGATGCTTGACCGATCACGTGTATCACATAAATATCCCTCCATGTGGGATGTTGGACAGATAACATGTATCACATAAATAACCCTTCATTTGAGATGCTAGACAGATCACGTGTATCACATAAATATCCCTCCATGTGGGATGTTGGACAGATCACCTGTACCGCATAAAAAATCCCTCCATTTGAGATGCTAGACAGATCACCTGTACCACATAAATATCCCAACATGTGGGATGCTGGATAGATCATCTGTATCACATAAATATTTCCCAGTGTGGGATGTTGGACAGATCACGTGTATCACATAAATATTCCCCAGTGTGGGATGTTGGACAGATCAGCTGTATCACATAAATATCCCTTCATGTGCGATGCTGGATAGATCACCTGTATCACATAAATATCCCTTCATGTGCGATGCTGGACAGATCACCCGTATCACATAAATAACCCTCCATGTTAGATGATGGACCGATCACGTGTATCACATAAATATCCCTCCATTTGAGATGTTGGACAGATCACCTGTATCACATAAATATCCCTCCATTTGAGCCGTTGGACAGATCACCTGTATCACATAAATATTCCACAGAGTGGGATGTTGGACAGATCAGTTGTATCACATTAATATCCCTTCATGTGGGATGCTGGACAGATCACGTGTATCACATAAATATTCCTCCATGTTGGATGTTGGACAGATCACCCGTATCACACACATATCCCTCCATGGTAGATGCTGGACAGATCACGTGTATCATATAAATATTTCTTCATGTGGGATGTTGGACAGATCACCTGTATCACATAAATATTCCTTCATGTGGGATGCTGGACAGATCACATATATCACATAAATATTCCCCAGTGTGTGATGTTGGACAGATCACGCATATCACATAAATTTCCCTCTATGTGGGATGCTGGACAGATCACGTGAATTACATAAATACCCCTCCATGTGAGATGCTGGACAGATCCCCTGTATTGCATAAATATCCCTTCATCTGAGATGCTGGACAGATCACATGTATCACATAAATATTCCCCCGTGTCGGAAGCTGAGTTGAGACGAAGATTAGCAATTCGTATTCTTGTCACCAACATGGAATCTCATTGATGTAGAGTTGATCTAGTACCACTTATGCAATGGCCTGTGAAGATGGCATATTAACGTTTATGTATAATTCCAGCGATAAGGTGATTCCAAGCGAGGCGAATACGTGATGTGATATAAAAAGGAGTTATATCTGAGTTCTTACACTTGGGGAGAAATTCAAATCAGGCGTACATTTGCGGATTGATATAGGCTTTTATTTAGTTGACTTGACGACTGCAACTATATATCATCATATGCCCACTTGAGTGTGGTGTTGTAAGTGTTCGTCCGTTTTACCATCCTTCCGTCATTATAATCAAGTATCTGATAGAGCATACATCATGATCGGCAAAGACGGACAGTATCATAGCGAGACATCAATTGCCATTAGCATAGACCTTTTGGTGCTACGAAAATGGCGGCTCTTTAAGATACATGATTTTCGACCACCCTTCTTAGAAAAACCTGGCTCATTTGACAACCAAAATGTAAATATGCCTGTCTGAATGTATCTGATGAACACCATATGACCTCATATTGAAGAGACTGGACTAGATTCCGAGCTTGACGATTCTTAAAAAAAGAAGTGGAATTAATTTCAAAGAAGCAAGATACACATCAAGGAATGTTTGTTTTTTCCAGAAACTGTGAGCTCATGCTTGCGATTGTGTAATTCTCAGTTTCCATCCAAATAACTCTGTGCATATCCATTTATTTATCCTTTAATGTTTCGCTGAATAGAGGAAATGCGGCTATTATTGCAACTCAATCAATACTTAACAATTGCCTCAGCTGCGAAAGGTCCGGTACTTCTATTGTGAAATACTTTGCATTGATCAAGGTCGTCCATGAAACAGAATCACGTGTCTGTATTACTCGATCAATTCAACTCATTCTCATCAATGATATCGTTATTCTTTAGGAATATAAGCATTCCGTCATCCTGGACCAAAGATAGAGCAGTTGAATAAGTATTCTATCGTCCTGGACCAAAACACAGAGCAGTGGAATAAGCATTACATCGTCCTGGACCAAAACATGGAGCAGTGAAATATGCATTACATCATCCTCGACCAAAACACAGAGCAGTTGAATCAGCATTCTATCATCCTGGACCAAAACACAGAGCAGTTGAATAAGCATTCTATCGTCCAGGACAAAAACACAGAGCAGTGGAGTAAGCATTCTATCCTCCTGGACCAAAACACAGAGCAGTTGAATAAGCATTCTATCCTCCTGGACCAAAACACAGAGCAGTTGAATAAGCATTCTATCCTCCTGGACCAAAACACAGAGCAGTTGAATAAGCATTCTATCCTCCTGGACCAAAACATAGAGCAGTTGAATAAGTATTCTATCGTCTTGGGCCAAAACAAAGAGCAGTTGAATAAGCATTACATCGTCCTGGACCAAAACACAGAGCAGTGTAATAAGCATTCTATCCTCCTGGACCAAAACACAGAGCAGTTGAATAAGCATTCTATCCTCCTGGACCAACACATAGAGCAGTTGAATGAGTAGTCTATTGTCCTGGACCAAAACACAGAGCAGTTGAATAACATTCTATCGTCCTGGACCACAACACAGAGCAGTGGAATAAGCATTCTAGCGTCTTGGACCAAGACACGGAGCAGTTGAATAAGCATTCCGTCGTCCTGGACCAAAACACAAAACAGTCGAGTTCAAAATGAATGACAACACAGATTCAATTTAACTTCAATATAAATTAGAAAGAGCAGAGGCGTATTCACATTGTTTGACTGCGGGATTCTTAGCATTTTATTTTCTGTGTTTCTTTATCATACGTTTTCACCAGAGAAAATGCGAGAATGACGAGAAAACGACCAGAGTATTATTAAAGAATGACCAGAGAATGACGAGAAAACGACCAGAGTATGATTAAAGAATGACCAGAGAATGACGAGGAAACGACAAGAGTATGAGTAAAGAATGACCAGAGAATGACGAGAAAACGACCAGAGCATGATTAAAGAATGACCAGAGAATGACGAGAAAACGACCAGAGCATGATTAAAGAATGACCAGAGAATGACGAGAAAACGACCAGAGTATGATTAAAGAATGACCAGAGAATGACGAGAAAACGACCAGAGCATGATTAAAGAATGACCAGAGAATGACGAGAAAACGACCAGAGTATGATTAAAGAATGACTAGAGAATGGCCAGAAAGTGACCAGAGTAATAAATGTTTATGAAAACTGATGTCTGGTGTGTCTGTTTTCCTACAGATCAAGGTCTATTTCTATTTGGATAGAAGGTTTAAGTGCGAGAACTATCATGCATGTTATTGACAAAGATTTTCTGTTTAGAAAAGAAAGATCCATTCAAACATATTCCTCACAAATTGCAAAGTAATTTATTTTAAATGAAACTTACTACACAAAGTGACAATTTGAATGAAAGTCTGCGTTGCCTCAGACAGTAACGTGTTTCAATCACGTTTTCATTAGAACATTTTTACGTAAGTGTAACCTGACTACTCGCCGTTAACAATGTAGGGAAGATGCAAGCTATTCACTTCAACAACTCCGGTAGCAATAAAGGCGCTCCACTTATTCAGGTTAATGGCGAGCCCATCCTGTTTGTTCATACACCAACCCACCTACGCATGTTACACGAAACTGATGGGGACAGGAATATTAATACGAGACGCATTGACGAAAACCTGGAATCTGCCACAAAAATCCTGTATGCCTTATTAGTAGTGAGACTACATAGTCGCAATGGATTAAAACCAGCAACATGCGCAAAATATGGACTGTATATATTCTCGCTATCTTACTGAATGGATGTGAGCTCTGGATATTAAACAAGACACAGCAGGACCTCTTAGAGGCTTTCCAGCGAGAGAGGATACGCCAAATCAAAACCTCCCTTAACGGACAGCAAAGATAGCAATTCTCGGCCTTGTGAGTATCATCCCTGTCAGTGATGAAATTGACACAAGAGCCATATGTCTATTTAGAAAGCTTATCGAAGACAAGAACTCAACAGAATTCAGGGTCGCTTGACAGCAGTTAGCAACCAAATACCACACCTCATCCAGCTGGTTCATTCATATTGAAAAGAGGCTACAATAATATGGATTCCCTAGTGCATATATACTACTAGTGAGCGCCCGAGAGAAATGTAGGTGGAACAAAGATGTCCGAAAATCTATCATCAGTCACTGGCATGAAACACGTATGGCAGATTACAGGCATCTCTCCTCCACACGATGCATATCAGCGGACTCCCTCCTCTTCATCAACGTGGCGGCGGTATGGACTACATCCATAGCGACGACAATGCAAACACTCAAGGCGAGGGTTAAAGCTAAGGTTCTGTGTCGGGCACTCACAGTACAGTCTACAGAGGCACTCTTTGACAGCTCAAAGGCGACCTCTCCAGTCTGCAAATTATGCTGCAAAGAACCAGAGACTAGAATACACTTCATCCTACACTGTGAGGCCCTGGAGGGAACCAGACTGCCATATGCTAACCGCCCACATGAAATTCTGAAAAACGAAGTACCAGACATCCACTATAATGATGAGGTCATGCTACAGCTGCTTATCGACTGTAGATACTTCACACTCCCAGACACACTGTTAAAGATGCTGAGCTCTTAGAACATACACCTACACGTGGAGTTAATCTCCCAAGATCTAATCTACTTCCTATGCAGTGATAGGCTGAAGCTGCTGAACTTGGATACAGCTCCACATGCGAAACCAACAACGTTTTATAGTCACGACATAGTTCTCATTCGATTCAGTGTTTTTCTCAACTACCTGGAGGGTGCCTCTGGCAGAGTGGGAGCTTTTAACACAATGACAATGATTGGTTAATGGACGTTAAATGTACCCCAGAATAGGATACATGGCATATAATATTAACCGTCACTTGTGCTGGATGCTGGATACTGCGATGTCATAACGTCACATAAACATGAATGAAAGCGTGTACATAGGATACTGCGATGTCACAACGTCACATAAACATGAATGAAAGCGTGTACATGGCGATACTGCGATGTCACAACGTCACATAGACATGAATGAAAGCGTGTACATGGCGATACTGCGATGCTGCAATATCACAGAGACATGAATCATAGCATGTACATGGCGATACTGCGATGTCATAACGTCACATAGACATGAATGATAGCATGTACATGGCGATACTGCGATGTCATAACGTCACATAGACATGAATGATAGCATAACATGGCGATACTGCGATGTCATAACGTCACATAGACATGAATGATAGCATTACATGGCGATACTGCGATGCCACATATACATGAATGAAAGCGTGCACCTGGCGATACTGAGATGTCACAACGTCACATAGACTCGCACCGTCACATAAACATGGACGAATGCGTGTGCATGACGATACTGCGACGTTACAACTTAACATGGATATGAATGAAGGCGCACACATATTAGTATTAATGGTCAGCGTTAGTGCAAGGTATAATGTGTGTGCATGAGCTCACCACTGACACGCAGTAACATGCATATGTCTTCTTTTTTTTTAAATTGCTGGTCCGTTTCAGAACAAACATACAAAGAGTTGCTACATTCACAATAACTACTAAAACGTATCTGATCATGCCTTGCTCGCTTGAACGATACTATTACTAATGTGAGGAGAATACGCTAACAAATGATTTGGGAGTCAGTGGATGAAAGAAACGAAATCTATGTTGAAAACAGTGTCGCTTGACATTTTATGAAGGCCGCTTGAACGTGGGTACATTTCACGGCACAAAGTTAACAGAATATTACAGTTTTATGACGAAGTCGGCCAACACTAGCCTCTACTGGGGGGGTGGTGGGGTGGGGGGGGGGGGGGGTGGGGGTGGGGGGGGCTTGAGGAATGCCCATTTGCATGCCAAGTGAAGACTAAGTTTGAAATTTCATCACTGGAATAACTGGATAAGTAACCGAGCCAGCTATTCCAGAGACAATGTTAAAAAATAGCCTTCACTTGTCCTGCAAATGGACATTCAATAAGAAAATATTTGAATTTCAAAAAAATATTTAGTCATAAAAGGGTTTAAAAAACCCTCATGATTCCTAGCGCATGACGTCCACCCTTTCAACCCTGCAGACCAAAACCAACACAACCTTTTTGATATCTGTAACATGCAGCGTGTATAGAAACTTACCGAACTGAGGTAGAATCAGCTTACAGTCAGATTTTTTTTTAAAGTATTCTAGGGTTTTAATTTTATGGTTACTTTGACTATAAAATGTAATTCAGGAACTCAATCATGATTGAAATGGTCTATCAGAGCGTTTTTGTTGTCCTTTGATGTCGATTACAAGCGTGTAAGGCGTATCTGTCATTGACAAAAATTAATTAACATTTCAAAACTCATATGCCATTCAAAGGATCGTGCAGATAGGAGGAAAAATCAACCTAAATATTAGCGTTACGGTTTTAATTCTGAACCTTTTCAACTCGCTAGGTTAGCTACACAATATTCTTGATCGTATAAGCAATATTATATTGTCTAGCTTTCATTTATAAATTGATGAGCCATGTCAGAGCAAACGCACACAGCCTAGCTATTGTCAAAATAACGACTAAAACTTATCTGATCGTGTTTGCTTGCTTGAACGATACTACTATTAAAAGCATGGCGAAACTGCTAAGCAATGAGTTAGGAGTCAGGAGATGAAAAACAGAATCTAATATTTCAAACAGTGTTGCTTGGAATTTTATGAAAGCTGTTTAAACGTGGTTACTTGCCACGTCACAAACTGAACTGAACTACCGTGGTCTTGATGAATGTCTATTTGCAGGCAAGGCGAAGACTATTTCTGAAGATCTACCACTGGAATGATTGGCACGATATCCGAGCCATTCGTTCCAATGATTAATCTTCTAAAACAGTCCCTTGGCCAGAAAGTTGGCAGTCAAGGACCAATTTAAAGGTTTAATGTCTGGATTATACCGCTGACGATATCGAAACCTTACTACGATAATGCTACATATCGATGTTGCTGACGAAGTTAAAACAACATACAGCCAAATTAATGCTTCAAAATAGTGACCAGCGTTTTTTATGACCGCTGCTGTTGCTGGCACACCTGTACAGGTGCATCTTTTATCGATAAATGTTCGGATCTTCAATAAAACGTATGTCAGTTAAAAACTATTTTGATTAAAAAAAATGATCGAAATAAGCAACGGCCTCTTGTGAGATTTGCTTTTGAATATACGAGATGTTGCTAATGTGTTCGTGTTGAGTTGAGAGAGTTATAGCAGTAACAGCGTGCTTATTAGCTACCTCGTTCTCGATATTATTAACATTTCCATTTCTGAGATCCACGTGCATTGTGAGAGGTGGTGTCTTTGCGCAACAAACAATAAATGACGTACATAAGTTCGTCACCTATGCATAGTTGATGACGGACTAAGCGTTGTTGTACGAATTGTACCTCTTTACTATTTAATAAACATTCTGCCATAGTCAGCAACAACACCCAGTCAAATTAAATTCTAAATATTCTACAACTTACCTATATAGTTTTCTGGAAGGCAATGAGTTCAGCGCTTGATTGATCCCAACGCAGGCGAAGTGTGAGTGGAGCTTGCTAGAGATTACAGTTACAGTTACATTTGATGGACGAAGATAAACCTTAGGCCTATTCATATATCCATTCCCCACCCCACCCCCAGAACCGATCCAATTGTTTCTTTAAATTGTTTGTGCTTTTTGCATTGACCACATGATCAGGTAGGCTATTCCAATGACATATAACTCTTTGAAAGCTTGTCTCAATTGTGTTCTACACCTAGGTTTGAATAGTTTTGTAGAATGTCCACATAGATGTGTTTTAGCAGCAGGGATGAAGAATTGGCATGAGTTTATATTTTATATGTCTCTATCATATCCCCTCTTGATCTACTCCGTTTAAGGGTTGTCCTAATATACTTAAGCGACCGTCATAACTTTTGTTACGAAGACCGGACATAGCTAACACTGGATTCGTCGATTAAAAATGTAAAACCTTCATTTAACAAATATCATGCACTGTGTCAATATGCTGAATTGAGGGATCCGATCTGTCACTCAAGTATATGACGTCATAATAAGAATGTACCACATGTTATCTGACGTCAGAATCAGATGACACAGTTACAAAATGAATGTGCCAAACGTTCGATAGAAAGTGTCTGTGTTGTAAGACTTTTTTCAACAATTTAATAATAATAATTCTGTTGTATATTATAAAACTAATTTGACTTGCAGGTGTTGCTCAACGACTTACCTGAGTGGTTGGTGTAGCTCGGATCGCCCTGTCTGGTTCGAACCAACCCAGTCTGTCTGGGTACGGGACGGCCCGATCTGGGATGCTCCAAACTCGGCCCCCACCCCCCTAGTTAGCGTAGACTAGTGTGCATACCTATAGCATAGAGGCTCAGAATAAGTCCGTGAGATCGTCTGTTGCGCATGCGCGGCCACGAGAGATAGCCTACATACCGCTATGGCGTGTGGAGAATGGCATCATATGTACATACTTTGCCTGTATTATTAAAATTCCTTAATACATGGCTATGAAAGCATGTACATGACAAAACTCTTTACAGAACTGAAATCGGTTCAGAACTGGCAGAGATATCTGGAATATTCAAATACTCCTTTTAAAACTTCTAACTCAAGAGATATCACCATATCGCATGCGGTCATTTATAACGTCGTACACACGTATACTTTCCCCATAACCTGCGTAGCAAGTAGCATGGGACGACTACTCACCAGAAGGAGACTTTGCTGTAAAGCCTCTTTCCCCGGTTGCTGCTGCCACGTCACATAAGCGCACTGGTGTTTCCATAACTGGCCACTTACTTTAAAGCCTTCTAAATCAATACACCAGTTAGCCATCTTTTCTTACTTCCTAGTGAGTCTAGCTCCTCTAGAAGGCCCTGCATAAATAAAGCGGCAACTACTAACTCAGTACTTTAACCAACACGAGTTGGCAGCGTTAAATTCTTAGGAAATCAGCAACACCATCTCCACGTAAACTAGCGTACATCCATCATGCAAATAATTACACTAGGTTGATTAATTTTCTCATCTTTAGCATTGTTTGAATGGGAGAGTGACTTCTTGCCGCATTACCTCCTCCGCTACGGCGTTGCAGTCATTTTCCTGTTACGGAGGCCCGCGTGAGGCACTTTGCTCTCGCGCCCAATTTATTGATCGGCCTGAGGCATTTTGGTGTATAATAAACTACCTAGTCGCCGCGTAAGGACCCTCCTTTATAGTAATACCTTCTATAGAATCAAAAATAGGTTAGGTATCTTCTTCTTCTTCTTCTTCTTGATAATGTAGATCCCGCCTCTTCAAGGTGGACATCGAACAAGCGCCTAAGTGTTGTTGTCTATCTAGATAGACATGGGACCACGAGTCTTCAGCAGTCTCAGTCTCAAACAATATGTGAAGTATATCCAGTCTCTAGCTATTTGCTCAATTTGGTTGACAAGTGGATTAGACGGATGGATCAAGAAAAGTGGGTCCAGCAAAACTTGAACCATACGGTCTGGAGTCGGATCATTGACACCAAGCTCAGATAGGCTTTGGCAAAACCTTCTGTAGTGAGTCACACGAGCCTCATCAAGCAATCGGCACTGAAGCAAGAAGTGTGTTCTGGTTTCAGCAGCATCCATACACAGCAGGCACGTTAGGTCACGTGCATACTGGTTGGGATTGCCATAAGATGTCTATAGACGTAGAGTACCAGTTAAAATGCTAGCCTTACATGTGGCTTTCTTTGAGTAAACATCGGCACAGTTGACCAGACTGGGGATATTGATGACAGGTCAAATTGGCCCCCAGACAGAAAACGCAGCGAACTGAGCTCTTTTGCTTGATATTGTAGGCTTTCAGACCAAAAGAGTGTGATGGCATGGTTAACACTTTTTTTCAGTCCTCTTTGCTAGTAGGTACTGCTAGAAGTTCA
Organism: Chaetoderma sp. LZ-2023a; assembly: GCA_034401795.1. NCBI lineage: Eukaryota > Metazoa > Mollusca > Caudofoveata > Chaetodermatida > Chaetodermatidae > Chaetoderma > Chaetoderma sp. LZ-2023a. The sequence continues at coordinate 23,743,598 of CM067365.1, read as the reverse complement.
TGTGCGGATGGTAGGTTATATTTTCACAGAATGTGTGATATCCAGGAGAACCAGTATCTGTCATTTATAGTTGTTAGTGAAAGCTGGCGAAGTGCGAGTTCAAATTCCCTTGTTTGGTCGCTGATGACATTGCGGAAGAAAACTAGGGCTCATCTGTGCATCTCGGCTGTTACTGGCAGCACACCAAGTAGAGCATAAATAGCTGGAATTGCTACTTTATCAGGGAGACTCTGTAGTTGCCGCAATAGCTCACGTCCGAAACGCTCTAGTGATGAACACTCCCTCTCAGAACACATCCAGCTTGTGTTCCATGTGGGAGACGAGGCTGTATGTAAGTGATCCAAATTTTCCGAGACACTACTGGATTTAAACCGTTCTTACCATGAAAGCCGGCCCCAAAGAGCATGTAGGCTGTCTTTCTGGCTGTGGAAATATTAGCTTCAAGCCGCTGTTGTACAATGTTATGAACAAATCCCTGGATAACGTCAAGATGGGTTACATGGTCAGCAATGTCAAGTTCGTAGCTGTTGTATGTGATGGCGGATTTCTGTAGATCGGCTTTACTATCACGGTAAATGATGACATTGGTCTTTGACATTCCTATAGTATAGTGGTTGTCTGCAGCATATGCAGCGATAAGAGAAACAACTGATTGGGAATCTGGACTGTTATACGGCGCAAGGGCTGTGATATCATCCGCTGTTGTTGGAGCCGGTACTGGAATGTCACCAATATGAGCACCGAGGCCAGACTCTTCTATCTGCAGAAGCAGTGGATTGTTAAAGACCTTGTAGTTGAGTGTGGAGAAGGTTCTGCCTTGGCCAGTACCCTGCTAAATTGGGAAAGGTGTGGATAGTTGGTGACCCTATTTCAATCTGGCAGACAGCCCTGTGTACCATTCACCCATGATGTTTGTACAGTTTCACCATCAGGGAGTCATGCCACACAACATCAAATGCTTTTTCCGCATCCATCAGAACCATTACCATGTCTTGATTGTTGTTCCGATGTTCTGCAATTGTCTCGGTCACAAGAAGAGAAGTAGACAGGTAACTGGCACCCTCAGTAAAACCAGCTTGGAGATTACTATGAACTGGATCAAAGAAAAGTCTTAGCCTGGTCGCTATAATGATCTCCAGAAGGTTCCCAACAATGGAACACACCATGATGCCACGGTAGCTACCTGGAACGTGCTTGGACTTTGCCTTGTTCAGTATTGGCGTTAAGGTTCCCACCTTGAAAATCACAGGAACATACTTTAACTGAAGGATGGAATTATAAAGAGCGCAAAGGTTTGGCATCAGCTCATCAAGGCTGTAAATGATATGCTCTGCACAAAGTCCAATCTGGTCTGGCGCCTTGCGACGATGAAGCTTCTTTGCAGCCGACCTCACCTCATCGGAAGTAATGGGCAGTGGCACAATAGAACTACAGTCACTCAGTTGGCGAATATTAGCGATACCATGATCTATCAGGTCTTTGAAGTCATCATTAAACTCCGGGTTAGATTGCGGTGTCATAACCTCCTGGTAGTAATTAGCAAATGCTTCTGCAATGGTCTCTGGTGGTGTGTGGTATGCCCCATTGTGAGTGATCCTCTCTGTCATGGTGGCTCTTGACTTTCGGCTGATTAGATCTCTAGGTAAACGTCATTCCTGCGGAGTGCATTGTCCTGTCTTTGAGCTCTGCGAACTTCATACTTTAATTGTCTGATTTCTGAACGGATCGGGTCATTGGGACATTTACCGTGTGCTTTCCCCTTCCAGAAGGCCATCTTAGAGTCTTTGTACACTTAGAGGACACGCGCAGGGACACATTCCTCATTTCTTCTGCTGTGCGTCGTCTTGTGTGGTACAGCCTGTCCAGATGCTTTGAGGAGAGCACAGTGCAGCTCATTCACAATATAATTAATCTATATCTGTAGTCATGCTGATAGATGCATCTCTAAGGTTACATGTATTACCCCCAGATGACGGCTTTATAGCATTCAAGATCAGCATACATATAAATATCTCTGGCGAGATATAAAACAGACGACGACAATACGTCACCATATATATACGGAGCCCCACTGGAATGTAATCGTTCCACAGACTCTAGAGGTCTGTCTTTGTGGTCACCAGTGGCGCGCAGAACCCCTTTCCTTTCCCCGAGGCCAGCTAACCAGCATCATCGGGCTGGCGTAATGCAGATGTACGAGTAACACCGACGCCAAACCGGATGCGAGCGTCACGCGGGTGAGCGTCATGCATTAAGAAATTATTTTACACTTCCATTATAGTCTATGCTAATTGCTAAACTGCACGCGTGCGCGACAATCTGGAAGCGTAAATCGCTGACGCGCCGATCTAAATTAGAAATCAATTCTAATTTTTACGCCCTACGCGATCGACAAATCGCATATGGCCAATTATTTGACTACACAGACAGACAGACACACAGACAGACATTGATAACATGCTTGGGTCAGTCAACCAGTCAAATTCCACGTGGTTAGTGTATGTTTGTCTGTCTGTGGTTGTACATAGGAAAAACTGAAAACTATCTGATTTTAAACAAGAAAAACTGTTCTCGGGATAATTATGCAGATGCAGATTTCTGATCTACAGTTTTCTCGTAAATTACTGATGATTTCAGTCAATGTTATTCAAACAAGAATTTACAAACTCTGATTAAATAATAATAGGTACAATAATGAAGGAATCCCATTTATAGGTCAATCATAATCAACTACGTCACATACAGGTTGACGTCATAATCCAGTGTCCCAATCCACAATCATAATTGACAGAAACAAGCCGTCTTTAAGCTGGAATAGTCTGTCAAGTTGTACGAATTGTACGTCTTTACTATTTAATAAACATGATGTTGAATATATTGAAACTAATTGGACTGGGCGCACATCAAACAGTCAAATTAGTTTCAAAATATTCAACAGCTTTTAGTTTTCTGGAAATTGGGATTCAGAGAGTGCAGCGATCGATTGATCCCAAAACACGTAACAGGCAAATCGTGATTGGAACCGAGCTAGAGATGGTCGGGGTATAGCTAAAACCGGAGTTCTCCATTCTGCGTCCATGTATATGTATTCCGTCAAATCATCCTGTCTTGTCATGGCACTATTCCTTCAACTGAGTTGAAGAACTGAAAGAAGTTATCATGTATGACGAAGGCTTCTCGACCATCGCAATTTCCTCCAATGTGTTTTAATGGTTGCATGGTACCTTCTGCCTAATGGATGCATGGTACCCTCTGCTTAATGGATGCATGGAACCATCTGCTTAATGGATGCATGGTACCCTCTGCTTCTCTTGTCTCATCAAGCCACATCTGATTATCCATTGGTTACAGGAGTAAGTTGTGCAAAAGGAAAGCTGCCATCACCACGACATCAGCTTTGTCAGCAGCAGATTACTCTTCCAAGATATTCTCCATCTTGCGGAAAGAATCCCAAAAGCCTTTTTCAACAGCCACCCTTGCCCTAGAATGTCGAAAATCCTATGTGCGTCTTTCCAAAGGCTGATTTCGTCCTCGGTATGGATGCATTAAATAGCATTTAAGCTGGAATGTTGCATCACCTACGATGACAAAGGGAATTCTTCCTGACTGTGCTGAACTGGGCAAGAGAAGCAAGGCAGTAACATTCACCTTGTCCGATAAGATGTGTTCAGCCAAATCAAATATGATATTCATTTGTTAACTCTTTCGCCTATTAAAATAAATTTGTGCCTTTTAAAAGATAGTTGTATTATAGTAGAGTTTAAAGACATTGCATTATGTAGTAGCAATTTATAACGCCTGTATTATTTTCAAAATCAACATGATACAGGCATAAGGTGGCTTGATATTGTCCCAGGGTTAAAGATATGCTTGCAAACCGTCTGTTCGTTGTGAGTATTTAGTGACATTTATGATGGTTTTTCAATTGCTCCAATTAGACAGGTCAATATAAGAAATGGTTTGCACCCTAAGCCAATGTAATTTGTGTAATTATATACTCGAGTCATTACGCTTATTGATACCCTAAATTATGAGGTTATACGTCACGAAATAAATATTATAATATACCCTATTTACCTATAATGAAGAGAAATTGCACTTGAACATTTCTAAGTACATGCGCCGTTTATTAATACACGTGCAAAGTCAGCAGATTTGTTGATAAAGAGGAATATGTCCTCCCGCAATTGAATGCACGCCCGTAAAAAATACGTGTCTAGTTTGGTCATATACGTGCGCATGGCGGACGTAATCGCACGCTAGTGTGACGCACGCATCCGGTTTGGAGGAGGTGTCAGACTTTGAAGATGAGAGTACGAAGCGGCGCGTTCCCCTGGAAGCTACATTACGTTGGAATTGAGTTTCTGGGAATTCATGGCTCAAAGTGCTAAACTCGATTCAAACGCATGTTCAACGTGGGCGGAGCCTAGCTAGAAATAGATGGGGCATAGGGGTCCCCATTAAGCCAATCTCCCTAATCTCCCCATGAAGGGTCACTTTGAGTTCTCGTGACGATATTTCTTACAGTCAATCACATATTAATGAGCAGTTTTAGCTATGCCCCGCCCATGTCTAGTCAAGCTCCACTCACACTTCGTAATCCGTGAACTTCCTGACTATCAATTTCCAGAAAACTATACAGGTAAGCTGTTAGATATTTTGAACTAATTTGACTTGGTGCTGTTGCTGCCTAATTAGTTTCAAAGTATTTAACAGCATGTTTATTAAATAGTAAAGACATACAATTCGTACACCAACGCTTAATCCGTTACCAATTAAGCGTTCGTGACGAACTTATCTACGTCATTCATGACGTCATTGATTATGACGTCAGGGTACACGTCACGTAGTTGATTATGACGTCATATGATTGATGGATAAACTGGAAATGTCCATTACCCGTTCGTGACGAACCTATCTACGTCATTTACGATATAATTGATTATGATGTTATCATACCGGTCACGTAGTTTGTCATGACGTCATATAATCGATGGTAAGGTCCATTCGTACAACAACGCTTAGTCCGTCATCAATTAAGCCTTCGTGACGAACTTATCTTCGTCTCTCATGACGGCATTGATTATGACTTCATCTTACACGTAGCTAATTATGACGTCATATCATTGATAGATACACTGGAAAGGTCCTTTACGGTAAGCAGAATTTGACTGGACAATAACGACTTTCTGTCAGATTGCCGTAAGAAGAATAGAAAGTATTTCCTACTATCTTTTCTCTTACTAACTATCTGAGGATCCAACTGGGTGGGGGGTGGGGGGGGGGCGGTTAGCTCTAAAACAGAAGGGGTGTACATAGAATTCCATGAGATAACCCGAGTTAAATTAGAAAGAAAAATATTTAAAAACATAGATTATCTATTAGACAGAACCCCTTTAAAATGTCACGTGCGCAACTCAACGGATTAAGTATATATTAATAATCATATTGTTGAATCGTCGCCCAAAAATGTGATGACCGTATCTGGAAGCTGTTTAGAAGCTTGCTCCGTACTGATAATTATTTGCAGAACGGGCTAGAGTCATACAGTATTGTTTCAATATAGCCGGGATTCTGTATGAACAAAATGTCCGCCTTTGTTACACGTCTGAATTACTTATATCATACACAATAACATCAAATTGTGTGAATCACGATGTCTACACACAGACTGAAAAAGTAAAATGGCAAATATGGCTCAGAATGTTGCATAACGAAGGAATCCTATTTAGCTATGCCCCGCCCATCTCTAGCTAAGCTCCACCCACGCTTTGACCCTGTCAGGATCGATCAATCTCTGGACTCCCTGACTATCAATTTCCAGAAAACTATACTAGTAAGCTGTTGACTATTTTGAAGCTAATTTGACTGGATGCTGTTCGCCCAATTAAATTCGTTTCAAAATATTTAACAGCTTGTTTATTAAACAATAAAAACACACAATTCGTACAGCAATCCTTAGTGCGTCATCAATTAAGCGTTCGTGACGAACTTATCTACGTCATTCATGACATAATTGATTATGACGCCGTCATGCGCGTCACGTAGTTGATTATGACGTTATATTATTGATGGATAAAGTGGAATCCTCCACTATGAGTAACGTCCGGGTCTGGTGTGAAGTAATATGAGAAATCCCTAAAACTGACCAAACGCAGTATAAGATTGCTAAGAGCTGTATCTAAGGTCGTGTTCTCACTGGAGAGTTAATTGGGAATAACACCATGCCTCAGTATTGCGTTACGCCGGTTAAGTCCCTAGTGAGAACACGGCCTTAGATGGTACAAAGATGATAATTTAAATTTGAAACTATCACTCTCCAATATTATCAGTTCTGGATACTTTATAGCAAACGATAATATGTAGCAGACGATGGGGCAATGTGGCTTTGGAGATGAAAATACCCACAATTCCCTTGTAAATGGCAGGATCCTTATCCGTTAATAATGCATTATTTCTATTGATAAGCAGCAGTATCTACTATTAAGGTCAAGGTCGACTCACTAACCATAATTAGCTATGCCTAACTAGATTCCCAGTCGAACTTGAAATAGTTAGCTAGCTAGTCAATTATAGTCGACCGAGCACCCGATCACGGTTCCAAATGGTTAGTACGAAATCTGCGTAAAATCCAAAATGGCGGATAGGTTTCGCTTAACACGGTTAAATGCACATAAATATGTTACTACTCCCCTGATCTATGTACGTTTGATGAAATTATGTTGTCCTATGGTAAATCAATGTTCCCAAGGACCATTTCCTTCCTACCTTATATTTTATGGACGCTTTTTTGCATCTTAGCGGACAAAAGTAACCCATTTTCGTGGGCTATCAAAACAGACTACAGAAAGTGTTAATCGAGACTGGTACCCGGCTCCAAATTTCTGCAATAGTAATTTAATGGGGAATCGGGTATCAACGAACGAGGGTTACCTATCCATCGTTGGACCGACCATAGCGACTACGCGTGTTCAGTAAACCAGCAAATTGACTTTGCTTAGCCAGTCGACTTGATCTAAATATTTATCATCACAAGAAAAGCTTCAATAATTTGAACGGCGTATGACACGTGTTATATACAACTCACTTTGCTACAGCTAAGAGGAACGTATCCTACGATGACGACAGCCAAAACCAACACAAGCACCACCGCCGCCGTCGTCGTCGCCACCCCACCAACGTCACACCAATAAGACCTTCAACCACCCACGCACGGATTGACCGCCTCAGCAAGTGAGATACAGTTTCAACGCTCACGGTGGTGAAAGAACCAACGATTAATACATAAAAGCTAAACCATTAAGATCTGAACCTAGATTCTGCCATTGACATATTCTTTGGCTCTTTGATTCGATAGTGCAGGAACCATTCTAGGTTGAAAAACGTGAGAGAGTGCGAGAGTTGATGGTGATAGAATAACCTCCTCGCAGTTGCGTATTTCCCCACACCAAACTATGTACCTACAGTGCAATTACATATGGCTATATCAGTAGGACGTTAGGACTGGACAAACCAGGCGACCGTTCCAGGCCCGACTAAAAATTCAGAAAATGGTTTCTTAGAGCATATAATTTCAACATGTATGCCACGATTCGCTTCCTTATTATGTTTTTGATATCGAGTCTCCACAAGTCATGCTTAGTTATTGTCGGACCGCTTATATAGAAAAGGAAAATTTGAAAAAAGATATCTTGTTGTCCCCAGGGGCAAGTACACAATTTCAATTAGGCTGCTCCACTTCTATAAATGCAGTTCTGTTGAAAATATGTATTGTTGTAAGCTATACAGACCGCAGATTTCTTGTAAATACCAACTCAAATAACAGACTAAATACATATTCGCCATAAGTACTTATGCTGGCCCTGAAAATAAAAATGATCTAGGTTGTCCCTCAGCGCAACCAGTGTGTTAACATTTGGTTATCCTACAGTAAAACGTGGTTGCCCCGGACTACAGGAAGGTGTAAATTTTCGTGGCCTGAGGGGGTGTGAAGATGCGGTCCATCCTATGGAGTAATGTCTTATTAATAATCACATGTTACCTTGATGACCATACACATTTGTTACACATTTTCCCAGCAGTAAGCGTGGTCGCAATATTGACATTTCATATAATGGTAAGACATATTAGCATCGAACGTTACATAGTAACTAATAGCGACTATATATGCCACAGAAAACAGTAAAAAACTATCTTCTCTGCGTTTATGCTAAAATTAAGTCTCTCTGATATAAATTCACAGAAACAGGGTGTCTGCCAGTGGACCGGTGGTCTGCACTGTGGACCTTGTTTGCAATTGCTTGAGGCTTCATCTTGATAAGTTACGGTGAAACATCCAAAGGATATTATTTTCCACGCGCATTCGTCAAGTAGCTGAGTTAGATATAGTGTTTCCCTCTAATTAATTCTGAAAATGTACTAGTAGGATTTGTTGAATTTTCCAAACTGATTAGAAGATCCTGTGATAGTTTGTTCCCATATTGTACTCGGGATGAATCTGAATGTATTTAAAGGCGTCGGTTCTTGCATAAATTTGGTTGATGTGGCTGTTGAAGTGGCTGTTTTCCCCCGAATTGGCGTCTATAGATTGTGTAATGGTATGTTTGCTTGCTGCTGTAGACATTTGTAGAACAGAATAAGGCGACTTTGTTGGCTTATGTCTTTCAGTGGAGGGGGGGGGGGGTCTTTTAGGTTTTTAATTATATTTGTCAAACTGCCTGGTTCGTAACATCAGCTTGAGGCGATAGATCTAGCTGCACGTTTTTACAAATTTTCTAGTTTGTCCTGAAGAGTTATTTGACAAGAGTCCCAAACTGTTCTTACATATTCCAAAACAAGTCTAATCAGTCCCATGGATGCTTGAAGCCTGATTTCTTGGGAACAGAATGATAAATATCTCCACCATAGTCCGAAAGTTATGCACGATTTGCTGCACATCTGTGTGATGTGTTTGTTCCCGCTTAAGTCATATGAGTAGTTGACGCCCACATACCATTGATACTGATGAAACAAAACGTAGACTTGCTCCCTTTATCCCTTTAGCGTGTAGTAAAATTGGATGGTTTGCTTTTTCTGGTTTTCTGGGCATATCATGTTTATTTTTCTGGTTAGGCATATCATGTTTATTTTGCTGGTTAAGCATATCATGTTTATTTTGCTGGTTAAGCATATCATGTTTGTTTTTCTGGTTAGGCATATCATGTCCGTTTCTCTGGTTAGGCATATCATGTTCATTTCTCTGGTTATGCATATCATGTTTATTTTTCTGGTTAGGCATATCATCTTTATTTTTCTGGTTAGGCATATCATGTTTATTTTTCTGGTTAGGCATATCATGTTTATTTTTCTGGTAAGGCATATCATGTTAATATTTCTGGTTAGGCATATCATGTTTATTTTTCTGGTTAGGCATATCATGTTTATTTTTCTGGTTAGGCATATCATGTTTATTTTGCTGGTTAGGCATATCATGTTTATTTTGCTGGTTAAGCATATCATGTTTATTTTGCTGGTTAGGCATATCATGTTTATTTTTCTGGTTAGGCATATCATGTTTATTTTGCTGGTTAAGCATATCATGTTTATTTTTCTGGTTAGGCATATCATGTTTATTTTTCTGGTAAGGCATATCATGTTAATATTTCTAATTAGGCATATCATGTTTATTTTTCTGATTTGGCATATCATGTTTATTTTTCTGGTAAGGCATATCATGTTTATTTTGTTGGTTAGGCATATCATGTTTATTTTTCTGGTTAGGCATATCATGTTTATTTTGCTGGTTAGGCATATCATGTTTATTTTGCTGGTTAGGCATATCATGTTTATTTTGCTGGTTAGGCATATCATGTTTATTTTTCTGGTTAGGCATATCATGTTTATTTTGCTGGTTAGGCATATCATGTTTATTTTTCTGGTTAGGCATATCATGTTTATTTTGCTGGTTAAGCATATCATGTTTATTTTTCTGGTTAGGCATATCATGTTTATTTTGCTGGTTATGCATATCATGTTTATTTTTCTGGTTAGGCATATCATGTTTATTTTTCTGGTTAGTCATATCATGTTCATTTTTCTGGTAAGGCATATCATGTTAATATTTCTGGCTAGGCATATCATGTTCATTTCTCTGGTTGGGCATATAATGTTCATTTCTCTGGCTAGGTATATCATGTTCGTTTCTCTAGTTGGGCATATCATGTTCATTTCTCTGGCTAGGCATATCATGTTAATTTCTCTGGTTAGGCATATCATGTTAATTTTTATGGTTAGGTATATCATGTTCATTTCTCTGGTTAGGTATATCATGTTCATTTCTCTGGTTAGGTCTACCATGTTCATTTCTCTAGTTAGGTATATCATGTTCATTTCTCTGGTTAGGTATATCATGTTCATTTCTCTGGTTAGGCATATCATGTTCCATTTCTCTGGCTAGATATATCATGTTCATTTCTTTGGCTAGGCATATCATGTTCATTTCTCTGGCTAGGTATATCATGTTCATTTCTCTGGTTAGGTATATCATGTTCATTTCTCTGGCTAGATATATCATGTTCATTTCTCTGGCTAGGCATATCATGTTCATTTCTCTGGCTAGGTATATCATGTTCATTTCTCTGGTTAGGTATATCATGTTCATTTCTCTGATTAGGTATATCATGTTCATTTCTCTGGTTAGGTATATCATGTTCATTTCTCTGGCTAGGCATATCATGTTCATTTCTCTGGCTAGGTATATCATGTTCATTTCTCTGGTTACGTATATCATGTTCATTTCTCTGCTTAGGCATATCATGTTCATTTATCTGTTGGGACTTGCAGAACCCTGTTATGAATAGTTTAACTATTTCTATAATTTTGCTGAGAAAGCCTCATGAACTCCGTTTCTGCACATTTGTAAGTTGCCATGTTTGAGCTCAAAATGTTGCTATTCTAAGATATCGATGATCATGATAGTGACATATTTGTACAGAATCGCTCGAACGATTCACGATAAATGGTATGAATGATCTACGTTTGACTCGCTTCCTTATAATATTATTGACATCGAGTCTCCACAAGTCATGTTTAGTGAATGTTGGACCTCTTATATAGAAAGGGAAGGGTGTTTGCGATGATGCGGTCTATCTTATGTAATAATGTCTCATTAATAATCACACGACCTTGCTCACTGACCTTCACCGTGACCCAATGTGTAATTATCTCTAGTGACTGAGCATCCATTGTGAGACACAAGCTCAACAGCACAATTATTGATTGATTTCATTAACGCGTCCAATGTTGATTATTAGACTAGGTGATATTTCTCAATTAACATTTTTGAGTAAACGTTTGTAACATGGCTTTCCGAAAAGGGCTGTTGCAAGCAGGATTCTGTGTTTTCACCTCCTCATCTGCATATTAAAATGGCCGCCATGTCAAATTCAATGTTTTCATATCTCGACATAGAATCTTGATCTAATGGATTAAATCCACGTTTTCAGGAGAAAGAAGTAAAGTAAAATAATTTTCACAATGCCCAGATATATTAATAATCCATAAATGACGGCCATCTTGGATTTTCTGAATGGCCGCCATGTTAAATTAAATATTTCCATACCTTGGCTTCCAACAGCCGTAGAACCACGATTTAAATGGCTAAATATGTTTTAGGGACAAGGAATCAAATAAGGTTAAAAGCTGATCATGAAAATACAGTAGTCTTAAGATAGATCCTAATTTCGAACGAGAAATGGGATTAGCACAGCTTAATACTTGTTTCGTTTATATTTTCAGGTATCGTGATCGCATAGCATGAAACATGGCGCCAGTCCTCGGCATGAAGAAATCAGTCGACGTGCCCTATAATCTTTGCATCACATGCCAAAAGACTCGGATTGATACCATTCGAAAAGCAACAGAATAATCTCTAAGGACAATAAAAGAGGTTACTAACAGTAGGAAAATTGTAAGAAAGTTTAGAAACAATGACGCAATCGTATCGATAAAGCCGTGGCCTGATACTGTGCCAGTTCATCTGTATGGCACAAGAACTGCTATGCACACTTTACTGACATAACGAAGATCCAAAGGTTGCAGGCCATTCCCACAAAAAGCACATCTGATGGAGCGCCAGTACTACCTGGATCCGCCTCAGTATCTAGCATCACAAGTCCGTTATGGATCAAGATTAAACCTCAATGCAAGGACAAATGTATGTTTTGCCTTGAACCTCGTGATAAACACGTGTTATATCTGTGACTGGCTTTAATATGATTAATTCTTAAATCAGCATTGATAGATCAGACCATGACTGTTTGTCTTCTGGCATCAGTGATCTTTTGCCTGCCGAGGGAAAGTACCATCTCGTTTGTTTGAGTGCATTTCAAAAGGTGACATCCTAAACAGAAGATTAAAGTAATTACTCAATCTGACTTGGCAATTGTTTGGCTTTGTGATGAACTAAAGAATGCTAATGGAAATGGACATGTCTTCCTATTCACCGTTCCAGTTTTAGCTATGGCCCGCCCATCACTACCTAAGCTCCACCCACACTTCGCCGTGGTGGGATTGATCTATCCCCGTCTGCCCTGACTATCAATTTCCTGAAAATGGTACAGTTAAGTTGTTGAATATTTTGCAACCAATTTGATCAGGTGCTGTTGCTGCCATAGGCAGCAACTGTACCCAGTAGAAATAGTTGCACAATATTCAACAGGATATTTATTAAATAGTAAAGCCATACAATTCGTAAAACACCGCATATGTTCGTCTTCAACTATGCGTTCGTGACGTACTTATCTACGTCATTTTATGATTTCCTAATGACGTCATTGATTGTAGTTGATTATGACGTCATGTGATTGGTGGACACAGTGGAAGGTGAATTGTATGATGTCTGGTACCGCCATCGTGCATTAACATAGAAATCTGGCACTAATATATTACAGTCTTATATCTGTCACGTATTTTCTTCAAAGAAAACCCCCAGGAACAAATGATACGTACCAGTTTATGCAACCAGTTTTCTATGGTGGTGCTGAGGAGCAGCTCTTTTATAAATGTTAGACAACCGTTACATGGATGACACACTATTGACAATGCCTCCATAATAGTCTAAACATATCTTTCTTTCACTTGTCAGATTCATGGAGATCTACTGGTTCATCCCGGACACAAAGGATTCCGTGTGAACCAAGAGAATGCAGCGGCCTGTATTCCAGAGAATCATGTTCTGCAGTTGGTATTTAATGGTCCAGCTTTATTACAAAATGGTAGTGGTGATTTAGATAATATATGTGCGGACACTTACCTGCACAAGGTTCTCAGTGTTGCACAGGATATAGTTTATGGTGTGACCGGAGGGAGAAAATGAACTAAAAACATATTGGTTTAGGGAGTGCTCTCCATCAAGCGACCAGATCTAAATAATTGCTTGAACTATTTAATAGTGCCGGCCACATTCTGAGCTGTGAACGAATTAGAAAGCTGGATACAAGCTTGTCAGAGCATATACCTTGGAAAGAATGAATACTGAAAATGCGGCAATGGTGCCACCTGATTTGATTTCTGGAATATTTACGCATTGCATCGCGGATAATATTGACACTAATCAGGATACTGTGGATGGAAAGAACACGTTTCACGCGACGAAGATGACAGCATGGCAACCTTTGCATTCTGTGTTTTTTTTAGAAAACTTTCAATCGTCTAAAGATTGTGCATTAGTTGTATCAGAGGCAATGACAGCAGCAATGTGAACTGTTGTCATAGAACACAAAGCAACACGAATCTTTACTACCCCGGTTGACAAATTCTGGTACAAATGGAGGTGAAAGAAACTCCAGCTACCGTAGCTGCTTGCTCTACTGATTTAGTATTTCGCCTTTATCGCCAGGATGATGATATCAAGCCGAGCGGGACATTGTTTAAATCAATCCATTATGACAGAGGAGCCGGAAATAACAACATATAACATAATCCAGGCAGCAGCACATGTACTAGACACGCTGAATAATACAGTGGTATAAAGATGCATGTACATTTCTGAACAGCGTGGGCAGCAACGCACTGCAATAACTGTTGATTAAGCATTGTATTGCAAGTTAGTAAAGCTAAAGTGGACAATACCGATGTACAGAGCAAAAGTCATGCCATGTCCTACGGGTCTTCACGCAGTCATGGTATTCCTTAATGTAATAGGTCAGAATACACATTGTTGTGGTCTGACAGAATCCTGGATCCTGGATCCAAAGTAACATTTCACGTTCTCTTCCCGCTGAAAAAACCATGGCAGTCAAATCATATAGCAAGGACATGCGCTATCACAAACTGAGTCTGCAAGTTATATGGCCAATATTGTTCCGTCAACTGACAGAATTCATCGCGCACCATGACAATGATATCCAACAACAGAGCAAAGCAAGTATGGCTAATATTGAACAGCCAGTTTATCCTTTCAAGCGTAACCGGTTTGAGGAATGGACCTTTCCATTTCCTAAAAAACCATACAGGGACGCTGTTGAATATTTTGTAACTAATTTGACTGGGTGCTGTTGCTGCCTATGGCAGCAACAGCGCCCAGTCAAATTAGTTTCAAAATATTCAACAGAATATTTATTAAATAGTAAAAGCAAACAATTTGTACAACAACGCATAGACCGTCTTCAGATATGCGTTCGTGACGTACTTATCGACGTCATTCATTATGATGTCATTGTACACATTACGCAGTTCATTATGACGTCATATGATGGGTGGGTACTCTGGAAAGGTGATTTGGTGGAGAATTTTGTCAAAGAAAAGAAAGAGCAGAACAGATCATCAGTTCCACCTTTTGCTGGGCCCATATGGAAATGGTTGTGATACTGTTGATGTTCACGCGAGCCCAAAAGTCAATGTGGCTGGAATCTACACATACGTACTTTCAGGTGCATGCTTCCATATTTCATGAGGCCTGACTATTACAATTACTCAAAGCAGAAACAGTTTATACTTAGCGCTGACAGAAGTGTTCTTGACCTGCCCCATATTTTACAGCATAAACTAGTGCATGTACCCGTTTCCTTGGCTGACAAGAACAGAGAACTAAGGACGTGGTCAAGATCTTTATTGGCAGATGATTGATGCACAAGCTCTAGTGAGCAAAAGAGGGAAACCACCTGAATTAAATACATTTGGAGAGTTGGCGGGCATCTTTGTAAAACCAGTGCTAAAATCAGCCATGCCATACAACCTTGTGTATGCCATTTTTGATAAATATATGGATAACTCAATCAATGAGGGTATGAATAATTGGCGAAACTTTATAGCATCAGCAGAGAACAAGGAAAACCTTTCCAGATTTCTATCAGAGTAGTCAATGGACCTTTCCAGTTTTAGCTATACCCAGCCCATCACAAGCTAAGCTCGACCCACACCTCGCCGTGTTGGGATTGATTGATCCCAGAATGCCATACCTATCAATTCACCTTTCCAGAGTATCCATCTATTATTTTACCTCGTATGATGTCATAATCAGCTCAGCGCGTGTATGATGACGTCACAATCATTACGTCACAATGGGTTCCATATATACCGTCACCAAATCTCAAATACTCCGACACGTTGTATGAATTGTATGTGTTTGTAATTCTTTGCTATTTAATAAACATGCTTTTGAATATTTTGAAACTAATTTGACTGGGCGCTGTTGCTGCCTTATAGGCAGCATCTTTGTCACATAATCAGCTCATGCTCCCTGAAGTAAACACCAGATTTGTTAAAGAAACACCATCTTTGTCAGTGAATCAGCTCATGTTCCCTGACGGAAAGACCACATTCGTTAAAGAAACATCATCTTTGTCACATAATCAGCAGATGTCCCCTGAAAGAAAGATGACATTCGTTAAAGAAACACCATCTTTGTCACATAATCAAACCATGTTCCCTGAAGGAAAGACCACATTCTTTAAAGAAATATCTCCGTTGTCACATAATCAGCAGATGTCCCATGAAGGAAAGACCACATTCTTTAAAGAAACATCTCCGTTGTCACATAATCAGCAGATGTCCCCTGAAGGAAAGACCACATTCGTTAAGGAAACACCATCTCTGTCACATAATCAGCTCATGCTCCCTGAAGGAAAGACCACATTCGTTAAAGAAACACAATGTTTGTCACATAATCAGCAGACGTTCCCTGAAGGAATGACCACATTCGTTAAGGTAAGACAATCTTTGTCACATAATCAGTAGACGTTCCCTAAAGAAGTGACCACGTTCGTCAAAAATACAATCTTTGCTACATAATCCGCAGATGTTCCATGAAGGAAAGACCACATTCGTTAAAGAAACACAATCATTATCACATAATCAGCTCATGTTCACTATAGAGCCCACATTCGTTAAAGAAACACAATCTGTGTCACATAATCAGCTCATGCTCCCTGAAGGAAAGGCCACATTCGTTAAAGAAACCTCATCTTTGTCACATAATCAGCAGACATTCCCTGAAGGAAAGACCACATTCGTTAAAGAAATATCATCTTTGTCACATAATCAGCTCATACTCCCTGAAGGAAAGACCACATTCGTTAAAGAAACATCATCTTTGTCACATATTCAGCACATCTTACCTGAAGGAAATACCACATTCGTTAAAGAAAAATTATCTTCGTTAGATAATCAGCACACATTACCTGAAGGAAAGACCACATTCGTTAAAGAAACACAATCTTTGTCACATAATCAGCAGATGTTCCCTGAAGGAAAGACGACATTCGTTAAAGAAACCTCATCTTTGTCACATAATCAGCACATGTTTCCTGAAGGAAAGACGACATTCATTAAAGAAACACCATATTTGTCACATAATCAGCTCATCTTCCCTGAAGAAAAGACCACATTCCTTAAAGAAACACCATCTCTGTCACATAATCAGCACATGTTACCTGAAGGAAACACCACATTCGTTAAAGAAACACCATCTCTGTCACATAATCAGCACATGTCCCCTGAAGGAAGGACGGCATTCGTTAAAGAAACATCATCTTTGTCACCTAATCAACACATGTTTCCTGAAGTAAAGACCACATTCATTAAAGAAACACCATCTTTGTCACATAAACAACAGATGTTCCCTTAAGGAAAGACCACATTCGTAAAAGAAACATGATTTTTGTCAGATAATCAGCTCATGCTCTCCTGAAGGAAAAACCACATTCGTTAAAGAAATGTCAGCTTTGTTACATAATCAGCACATTTTACCTGAAGGAAAGTCCACGTTTATTAACCATCCTTGTCACATAATCAGCAGATGTTCCCATAAGGAAAGCCCACATTCGTGAAAGAAACCTCATCTTTGGCACATAATCAGCACATGATTCCGGAAGGGAAGACGACAATCGTTAAAGAAACACCAGCTTTGTCACATAATCAGCTCATCTTCCCTGAAGAAAAGCTCACATTCGTTAAAGAAACACCATCTCTTTCAGATGATCAGCACATGTTGCCTGAAAAAAAAGACCACATTCGTTAAAGAAACACCATCTCTGTCACATAATCAGCACATGTCCCCTGAAGGAAAGACGGTATTCGTTAAAGAAACATCGTCTTTGTCACATAATCAGCACATGTTTCCTGAAGGAAAGACCACATTCGTTAAAGAAACACCATCTCTGTCACATAATCAGCACATGTTACCTGAAGGAAAGACCACATTCGTTAAATAAACAACATCGTTGTCACATAATCGGCACATGTTACCTGAAGGAAAGACCACATTCGTTAAAGAAACATCATCTCACATAATCAGCACATTCTCCCTGAAGAAAAGACCACATTCATTAAAGAAACACCACCATCTTTGTCACATAATCAACAGATGTTCCCGTAAGGAAGGACTACATTCTTTAAAGAAACACCATCTCTGTTGTGGTTTTTTCACTGTAAGTATCACCAAACTGTAATGTCGCATTCTATTTAAACATATTTTTATTGTTCAAGAGACAATACGGATTGAGTCACAAGTTGTCTCCGAATGCTATACAATAGATTGTAATAATGACAAAAATGTGCAGTTTATAAGAGCCTATACCATAATGACAATTAATAAAAAAAATTAAAATAAGATTTAGAATTATCTTCATATATGTGTGTATATGCATGTACATTTTAAAGCGTCTTTGTGTTTTACCTGATTTTAGTAGTTAAGTAGTGTGTAGCATTGTTGTGATCCGTGCATGAATATGTATGTAGATGTGCGCCTGTTTGCGTGTTTAAAACAATAGAGTACTTGTGATAATATATACTAAGTATTCGCGTGTATTATGCATTTGTGCGTGCCTGCATTCGTTCGTGTGCGCGAGCGTACGCGCGTGCGTGTGTGAATATATTTACGCAATTTAAGCAATTTCATGCGTGCTTGCCTGTTGATCTGTTCCAGTGTGTGCGTGCGTGCGTGTGTGCGTGCGTGCCTGCTCACTTCTACCTTCTCTTAAAGGTGCCTATTCACACCAAAATTCCCCAAGACCAGACTGAAGGAATTTAGCGCTTCTAGAGGCCTAGGTCGTGTGCCCAGGTGCAATGAAACCAAACATATCCCAAATTATGACACGTTCATAAAGCATAAGTCAATATAATTTAGTCCCCAATTCGATTTCACAACAAAAAACAGAAAAAACAACAACACATTATTTCGTTTGAAACGAAAGCATCACATGCCAAGACCCATCCCGCCCCACCACAACTAGACACACAATCCATGCCTCTAAAAGCTTACCACCCCAACAATTCCATCACCAAGAATCCTGGTGCGAACACACACCTCGAAGTTTTCCTAGCTTTGATCAAACCTGTTGGTACTACACATATGTTCATGGACATTTTGAAATAAAAATATATTCTGGCTATTTTCGCGGTCAGCATCTCCATTTAGCAGTACATTCGCTGACAGGCCGTGTGGAGAAAGAGGTCTTAGATTACATATAAAGAGGTAATGGTTGTTATCTTCTATATGATCACAGTGTGGACAGTTTTGGTTTGCTACTATGTTAAAGGGAAATAAGTGGGCATTTAATTGGCTGCATCTGTTTCTAAGTTTGGTGTGAATTACATTTAGACGTCGTAAAGGTAGTATGCTGAAACTGGGGATCTGGGATTAAAGTTAATTTTTTGTTTAAACAGTGATAGTGTTGATGAATTCTGCGTACTGGCATCCAATTGGTTCCATAAATGAATCGTACTTGGGAAGAATGGATGTCTAAATACTTTTAGGCGTGTTTGTTTCTATTACGTAAATTATAATTACTGACATCACCAACATGGCGGGGTACTAATTCTTTACGGTAGTTCGGGCACTCTTCATTTATTATCTTGTATAGTTGTATTAGCTTTTTGTTTTTCCGTCGTATTTTTATTTCCTCTAAGCCTGCCTCGCCGTACAGTGCTGAAAGTGGGGTTCCAGTTATAACACGGAATGCTTCCTTGTGGAAGTTCTCCAGCTGGTCAGAATCTCGTTCTATACACCCATCCCAGATCTCAGAACCATATTCTAAGAGTGGACGTAGATAACACCTATAAATATGTAAGAGCGTTTTGCGTGAAATAATATATTTTATTTTATTCATAGATCCTAGAATTTTGTTTCCCTTTGGTATTAGCCCTTGGATGTGGCTTGTCCATTTAAGATTTTGGGAAAAAGTTATTCCTAAATATGTGTGTGTGTGTGTGTGTGTTCCGACAGAGGTAATCTGAGTGGTATTAATAGTTAGGTTAGCTGCATTTTGATTTGGTTGGTTTTGCCAAATTATATTCACCGTCTTTGTTAGGTTAAAGTCGACGAGCCACTGTTTTGACCAAGTGTCTATTTTTTAGTAAGTCTCTATTTAGAGAGGTTTCAACTTCTATTGAAGTATTCCCACGTGATGTTAGCAGTGTGTCATCAGAGAATAGCCTTAGGATGTTGTCTATATTTCCAGCAATATCATGTATGTATAAAAGGAACACAAGCGGCCCAAGTACAGAACCTTATGGTACTCATGCGTCTATATTTTCTTGGGAGGAATATGTCTGATTGATTCTAACCATTTGTTTTCTATTAAGTAAGTAATTTGTGAGCCATTGGTGAACCTTGCCATGTATACCATATTGTTCTATTTTATGTAGTAAAACCTTGTGCCAGACGCCGTCGAATGCCTTTGAGACGTCAAAGAACTCGGTACAGGCATATTATTTTTTTTCGACATGATATGACACATTTCGATTAGCTGGTGTGTGGTTGATTGAATACTTTGGTCGAAATCCTGATTGAAATGATTCAGATGAGTGTAGATGTGCTTAAATAGTATCCTTTCCATAATTTTTCCTAAAACGCTTAGATGTAAAATTGGTCTGTAGTTTCTAGGTTCCTGCCAATTCCCCTTTTTAAAGAGAGGATTTATGCAAGCGATTTTCCATGAATTCGGGAAGATACAAGCCTTGAGAGATGCAATGAAGAGGATTATTAAAGGAATATGTATTGTTTCGTGAGCTAATTTTAGCATATGGTGACTGATAGTGTCTTGCCCTGAATCTTTGTATGTATTTAAAGTTTGAATAATATCGGTGATTGGATAACTATATCAGTAAGACGGACATCAGTTTTGTGTCTGAGTTGTGGTAGATTGTGACGTGAATCATCTATATGGGATATGCTGGCAAAGAATGTATTCAGACAGTTTGCTTTGTCTAAATCAGTGCAGTGCATGCATAGTCGTTATTATTCAAGCATTTAAGTGGTGGAATATTGGAAATGTACGTTACACTTGATTAGGTGTTTTAAAATTTTCCAGTAGGATCTTGGGTTTCGAAGGGGCAGATCAGTGAGACGACTGTCAATTGTATCGTAAAACTGATATTTTGCTGGTCTTATTAGGTTAGTTACCTTATTTCTTTGTTTTTGGTATGTTGCCATATCAACTGCTTTGTGCGTATACTGACACATGTGTTTCCTGCTTAACATACACGAATTCATTCTTAATGTTCTCATCTATTGATAAAAGAAACATATCCTAGATAAATGTGTGTATATCTGTTACTTTATGGACACTTCAACTAATTAGAGCTGTAGCAGCCATTTTAGAGAGATATTTGGTGGCGCCATTATTTCAACTCCCATTGTCTTCGCCGGCGTGCAATTGTTGGTATAAAACCATTCTCATAATGCTAATGCTAGTCATTCTTATGCTGGCTTCCAAGGTGAGCGCATAGTATGTTCCTAGCTTAATTCAAAACCAGTTGCGTGTTTGCTATGGTGCAAGTGACAACAAATATATTTATAACAAGTTTATTGAAAACTGTTGCTGCCTATAGCATCAACAGCTTTCCGTCAAGTTGTTGTCAAAATATGTAGCTGATAATACAATTGTCACTAGGTAATAATTTGATAACAATTTGGCTAAAAATCGTTGACGCAACGATTGTCAATCAAATTGTTCTCAAACCAATCAGCAGAGCTGTTAATGTTGCAAGACATGCTGAACATATTTCTAGCAACTTTATTGACAGTCATGTATGACTAAGGCAGCAAAAGTCAGCGGGTTTTCTGTTTTTGTCAGGTAACAAGTGCATACATAATTAGTTAGGCCTATAGGATATGTTCTATCATGAATAAATGAGAACTTTATCGCCAGTGATATAATTAGAGCATGTATGGCACTATTGCATTGCACGTATTGCCAATGGGCCGTTCCAGTTTTAGCTATGCCCCGCCAATCTCTAGTTAAGCTCCACCCAACCTTCGCCCGTTTTGGGATCAATCGATCCCTTCATTCTCTGAATCTGAATTTCCAGAAAACTATACAGGTTAGCAGGTAGAATATTTTGAACCTGATTTGACTGAGCGCTGTTGCTGCCTATGGGAGTGTTTATTAAATAATAAAGACATAAAATTCGTACATCGTATCGGACTATTAAGCGTTTAAGACTGACTAAATCGAGTCACTTATGCTTTAATTGATTAAGACGTCATCCTACACGTCGCGTAGTACATTATGACGTCATATGACGCCATATGGTGGGTGGATAGACTGGAAAGGTCCATTCTGCTGGTGTTGTAATTCTTTGACCGAAGCAATGAACACATGTGACTCTAACATTCTCAGATACCGCGTGTGTCCGTGCGTGCGTGCGTGCGTGCGTGCGTGCGTGCGTGCGTGCGTGCGTGCGTGCGTGCGTGCGTGTTTCGTGCGTGCGTGCGAGCGTGTTTTACACCTTTAACTTTAAACCTGAATAAGAAACTATTTTCCTTCCAATTGTTCAATGAGTGAGACATGTATCTAGACACCAGACTCTAGAACATCTCTAGAACAAACATCATGTCTTCCTAATCTTATTTTATTTATGGATTATATGTTTGCGTCACATTTGACGTGATACATATAAGCTCCTTCCTTGTCACGAGAATCAGAGCTAAGCATTTGGCGTAAACCGTCCATTCTGTTATTTTAATAGAATATTTATTTATAGCTTAATTCATGAATCTAGTTTCTCAGTCAATCATATTACGTCAAAATCAACTATGTCACATATAGGGTGACGTCATAATCAATGGAATAATTCAGTTTCTTCAGCCTTTTTACTGGCTTGAAAATATGAGCACACGCGTCAGTTTCTTAAAACCATTATCCAATGGGAAGGAGTGGACAATGGATTTAAAATTGATTTCATTACACTGGGCGGGATTATTCATCATGTTCAACCAATCAGAGGACTGGTATATAGATTGATCGTCTTGCGGTCTTTTCATAGTTCTTAGCTGAGGTAATCTAATAACGCCATATAGACTAGGCCAAAATTCCGATATGCGTGCCTAGAAAATATTGCTGTAGGCATTTCATGTTAAAAGTTGGCAAGCAGTCTTTCTAACCTATTTTGGGGATGCTGATTTCAGAAAATCTTTGTCAAACTGTAAAGTGCCGTTTTTACCTTGTATTTTAGAAAACAAAATAGTGGCTATACGAAAGTTAAAATGTGTGTAGCCTGTTATTTTTTATTGAA
This sequence comes from Chaetoderma sp. LZ-2023a, assembly GCA_034401795.1. Taxonomy (NCBI): domain Eukaryota; kingdom Metazoa; phylum Mollusca; class Caudofoveata; order Chaetodermatida; family Chaetodermatidae; genus Chaetoderma; species Chaetoderma sp. LZ-2023a. The sequence goes on along the minus strand of CM067365.1, from coordinate 23,720,603 downwards.
ACACAATCCTTTCTGGTTTCAAATTATTGTTAATTTCTCACGAAAAGACAGTTAAACTGATCAAATATTATTATACTGAGTCGTTAGCTAAACATGTAAGGAAGTTTGATTCAGTTTGTCTGAATTATTGTGTACATGATAACACGAGAACGATTTATCCTGTTGTCTTTGAATTACAAAATGGATAATTGAGACAAACGTTCTAATCATTATTAATTACCTCATTTTTTATTGTGTAAGTACTCATACTAATTTACTCACTCGTTCATGTTTCTACATTCAGCTTGACATCTACACGTCCCTGTGCCATGTACCCGGATGTTTTTCAGCTGCATCTCATTGCTAAGCATCCTTTAGAACAACCACACGACATAGTTTCTGCGAACATATCAGGAATGGGAGGGAGATACATTGGCACTAACTTCCCACTAACATATGTCAATTCCATCTCTGCTACTTGAGGAAGTACAGGATTAGGGCAGTTAGCTTGTTTCCACACCATTGCCTGCTAATTGGCACGTTTGATATGAAAGTGAACAGCATCAGTTGTCAGTAGAGATTCTTGAGAGCGAAACTTACAGAATACGGTTAAACGGTCTTTATTATCTGATAGCTTTACGAGTACAACCTGCCGATATACCTCTCCACATATTTGACAATATCCTCATGAATCTCAACAATATCCAAATCACGCAATAGCGCATTATAACGTTGAAACACTTTCCATACAGTCATACATTGAACCCTGAATTAACAGAATTCCAACCGTGGCAGCAGTACTCAATCAAGCTAGTATCAATGTTTTTCTTTTTCTTGTGTTTTCCTCAAACTTAACAATACTCTACATGACTGCACCCCATTTGCTAGTTTATGACTGACCTGTTAATGCCCATAAATACTTTTAATAATTCACCCACAATTCTTATTTATTGCTACTTGATACTTGTCCCATCTCATCCTGTGTATTCACTGGTTAGATGGGGGTTATATATAATTAAATCACGATAATACCCAATGTTACAGCCAAATGAAGAAATCTATTCAGTCCTCCTAATGACCCCAATAACCACCCCCTCGCTTCAGTAGTTCTCTTACCTTATCCTCGCCGCCCCCCCCCCCCCTGTCCATATTCCCACTAACCTGACCCATGCCCGCTAAATTCCCTTGCTCATCCTGTAGGAAGCCTGTTAAGAATAATCAGAGCGCACTACTATGTGACTTATGTAGCTCATGGATTCATATAAGTTGCTCCAAACTAACAACATCTGACTATCGCAACATCGAAGCTAACGACACCTGCTGGTGGTGTACCAACTGCAACAAGTTACTTTTCCCTTACAATCATTACAATGACAATACAGATTTCACGCTGGTAGTTCTAAATCCATACTATGACCGTATTAGTTTTACCACTGAGGCTACTGACGACCAACCGCCCAGTCTAAACCCATTCGAATTAAACATATCCTAATTTAACCATTCTGACAATAGAAATTATCTAAATATATCTGCACCAACCTGTGAATACATCCTTCCAACCTACTAACCTTATTAATATAAAGAACTACACATTTGTCGAACAGCACAAAACCACAGGCAGAGGAGGTGGTGTAGGCATGTGTATTATAGAAAATATCCATTTCATTGAGCGTGATGATCTTTCTAATATAGAAGAACATATTTAAATGATGTTTATCGAAATTCAAACACCGAAAGGGAAAAAACAGAATTATAGGTACAATTTATAAATCACCAAAAGGTGATAAGGAACATTTTATTGAACTATTAGGAAAAACTTTTCAAAAGAAAAACAAAACCGTTTACCTCATGGGTGACTACAATATTGATCTGATGAGACAAACTTGCGTTCATACACTGCACCTTGTAAACTTACTAAATGCTCATTCATTCTATTCAACCATAACTAAACCGACTAGAATATGTGATGCTTCGGCCACAATTATTGATAATATATTCAGCAATAACATTAATTTCAGTAATAAATCAGATTAGGAATTTTCGTCACTGACACACCAGATCACCTACTATTTGTTCTTGTCATAAGACAGCAGACTTGCACAAAGCCATTCAAATACCAAAAAGTATGTGCAGAGAAATAAATCAGGTCAATATTGAAAATTTTAAAAACACATGTCTAAGGAAGATTGGCATGCAGTTACAGACATAGAGTGCCGCGAAAATGCCTACACCAAGTTCCACGAAACTTGCATGCACGTCTTCAAAAACAGATTTCCCATGAAAGAAATGAAGAAATGTAAACACAACCCGACTAAACCATGGTTAACAACTGGACTGATAGCTGCCTGTTATAAAAACATAAACTTTATTTGACGTTTATCAAATATCAAACAAAGCATAATGAACTGAAATTCAAGAAATACAGAAACAAGTTGGACTAAATTATCAAAAAAGCAAAGAAAACTTACTACCATAGCAAATTTGAACACCGTAAGAATGACATAAATGAAACATAGAAAATAATTAAATCACATTTGAATAAAAATAACCAAGCGCAACAAATACAATTTCTTTATAGTAACAAAATAATAACCGATGATTTCGAAATTGCAACATGATTCAATGACTATTTTGTTAATATAGATCCAACACTTTAAGATAAAATCAAATCGACATCCTCTAGTAAATATAGTGATTATCTCACATGCGACTATCAATCCTCTGTTTTCGCTAACCCATTCACCAATGAACCTCTTTTAAACATTCTTAACAATTTAAACCCTGCAAAAAGTACTGGGTTGGATGATTCAAATGGAGTATTTTCAAACATTGCACCCTAACGCTACTAATACCCCTCAACCACATTTGTAGCTTATCTTTCATTCAAGGCATATTTCCATCAAAATTAAAAGCAGCACGAGCAATACCTATATACAAAGCAAAGGATTCATCTAACTTACTATAGACCCGTCTCCATACTTCCACTTTTCTCCATGAAATGCCAGAAAAAATAATTGATTCAATTGAAAAGAAAAAGCACATAATAGGCATTTTTACCTGTCAAAAGCTTTCGACACGATCAATCATAAACACTTATTAAGAAAACCTTGCCTATTACCGAATCCGAGGAAGTGTACTCATCTGGATTCAAAGCTACCTAAACGAGAGAACACAATGTGTGCAATTCAATGCAACTTCCTCATGCGTCCACTCTTGGCCCTTTGCTGCTCCTCTCGTATATCAATGACCTGCCCAACATGTGCAAACACATGTCACTAATACTATTTGCTGATAACACCAATGCATTTTGCTCTGACAAAAAACATAATTACATTATACAGAAAGGTAAATAAGGACATGGAAGAAATTACTAACTGCTTTCATTAATTAAGATACCGTTAAATGTGGATAAAACAAACTATATGTTACTTTCAAAATCCAGAGAATTAATAAATAGATAGGTTCCAAACTGTACTCGTACTGCTGCTACTACCGCCCCTGCGGACTACTACTACTACTACTACTACTACTACTACTACTACTACTACTACTACTACTACTACTACTGCTGCTGCTGCTGCTGCTGCTGCTGCTGCTGCTATTACTACTACTACCGCTACTGCTATTACTACTACTAAAACTACTACTACCGCTACTGCTATTACTACTACTACTACTACTGCTGCTGCTGCTGCTGCTGCTACTACTTTTTATTTTTGAAAATCCGACGCTGACGCAGTCGGTCACACTTCACGGAGAAACTCCTTTAAAAAAGGCTTGCAAACCCCCATATAAAATCGGGTGAAATAGCAGGCTTTATTAATAGTATATGAATAACAATACAAACTTAACATACTAAAACAGTGCAAGCTAAAATACTTTATTACCATATACCACACCCATGGCATAGCTACATAGAAAAAACTTAATAAAGAGCTGATAACATAATATAATTCAACAAAACCATTACTATTTGCACACCATGTAGTAGTAGGCCAAAATGGCGAGCCTAGTTACCCAACAAGTGGTAAAGCGACTCATCAATAATTAGTAGTAAGTTACTGCTACTCATTGACGCCATTGAGCCGATTCATGACCGGCAGGCTCAGTAGATCATATCTAGTTTAACGTAGCACACCGCATAGTATTAATCCCAACTGGGGAGTGCACCTCGCCAACAAGTGGCGAGGTGACTCGTCAATAAGTAACAAAAGGTCACTCATTGACGCCAGTTAGCCGATTCTTAAATACCGGGCGGGCGTAGTATCCTTTATGTCGCATAATGCACAAAGCAAAAGTATACAAACTATGACTACATAGATGGCGCTTTGGGTTCACATTCTAAATTTACTTCATTGTAAGTTTTTGCAAATTAGCCTGGAACAAATACACCTACAGTAACCATTTATAACAGGATGCTAATTGCATATATATAAGATGTCATACTCTGTTAACCTAATGAACTCGAAAGTCGGATCACCTCCAGAATATTGACGCGATGCTCATTTGATATTTAAATATACCGATTCCCAAGGTTAGGTTATTCGTCAAAATTATCATCTCCTAAGACATTAAAATTTTAAAATAAAGTCAATTAAATAAAATAAAATACCATATATCAATATACAACAAGCAGCGAGTGCGCTAGCTTATGCAAATTCTGCTTCTGCTATTTTTAAATATCCGGGTTCAACTGATACTAGACCAGTTTTGCACCATACATCTTTAAATCTACTTTCTTTTCCATGTTCCACTAGCCTGTAAAATTCACAATGAATGCAGTTTATCAACAATGATCGAAATATAGCTTGTATGGCTCTTTGGTGGTTGTTTCCTGTTTTATCTCTGGCCTTTGAACACCGATGCTTCCAAATGGCCCACACTCCTACAGATATCAGGGTTACTAACAATTCTTTCTCCTTGCTATTAATGATTCGGCCAATAGTTGAGCAATCTTTGAACATAATTGTTTCAGCCATTAATTTCACATATTTGATTCCAAATTTAGCAAGGAGCATACTGATATATACCCAAAAGCCTGTAGCTATATAACACTGTGTAAACAGATGGTCTATTGTTTCCTCCTCAGTATTACATAATAAGCACCGGTCTGTACTTGTTATTTTGCACATATAAGTCAGATGGCCGACCCATAGCCTTCGATGGAGTAATCGCCATGCCAGGTCCCGTGCGTTTGCTGGTAGGCAAGGTAGATATATTGTTTTCCACGCATTTTTTCAGTTCTTTGGCGTGCATCCTAAATTGTTCCAATGCCTAACTGCAATAGGAGACTGTCTCCGACTTTGCATTAGCATTCCATACCAGTCTCTGGATGCCATGTTGTATTTTATATGCTCTGACTTAAATACTAATGTTGGTTGCAACATATCTCTGTTGCCACGTGATTTCGGCAATTTGAACCATTCACCAGGTATTGCATTCTTTATTCTAAGAAATAAGCGTTGGGCATCAATATGCCTCATTGATGTTGCTCTTGCTACATCCTGCCTCGCAATCCATTTGCGAGATTTTGGATTTGCCAAATCACGTAAGTATTGAATGGCATTTTTACCATAGAGGGCAAATATAATACATCATCATTATCACGAATCAACTCGTTGCCCCAAAGACGTTGCTCTAAGGCATCTTCCGAACAACTGTGCTGTGGCCAATATTTGCAAAGCTTCGAGCTGTTCTTTATAAACATTCTACTGGAAATGGATCTACGTACATTTGTAGAAGTGTCCTTGCAACACTTGACCAAGATGAGTTTGAAGTGAGTAACTTATTCAAGAATTTCAGTTTTAAAAAAGCACACTTTGCTAAAACATTAACCAAATCCAGGCCTCCATCATGCTTTTCATTGGTGAGGATTGACTGCGATACTAAATGGGCTTTGTCCTCCCATAAGAAGGACAAAAGTAACGTGTTGATCCTTGACTCTACTGATTTGGGCATATTAACTACAGAAGCGGTATACCACAGTCCAGATAAAATTAAATTATTACGGACAAATGTCCTGCCAAATACAGCTAGGCGACGTCGTTTCCAATTTACTAATGCACACTTTAGCTTGGATAGCCTTTCTTCCCAGTTTATTATTACATCTTGTTCTCTACTAAAGTAAATACCCAAAATCTTTATGACATCATCTGACCAGTTAATATCCATAACATTGTCAGTTCTGTCCTTCCATGTGCCCAGAAATAATCCCACAGATATGTCTCTATTGACCTTAAGCCCTGGCGCCTTTTGAAAATCTGATAATACTCCATTTAAAATTCTAAAATCTGAATTTTTACCTGCAAACACAGTCGTATCATCTGCATATTGAGACGTCTTTAGTGGCCTTTCGACGCCATGTATACATATTCCCTGAAAATCATTACGTTGCCTCAATGTGGCCCAACGATTCCATAGCTATGACGAATAGAAGCGGAGACAAGGAGCAACCCTGTCTGACACCTCGTTCCAACACTACAGGTTCAGATAGATGATTATTTACTAAATAGCAACTTGTTATATCTGTATATAAAATAGTGACCCATTTAATAAATCTGGAACCAAAGCCAATATGGTCTAAAGACTTAAACAAGAAATCCCATTCAAATCTGTCAAACGCCTTCTCGTTATCAAGTGATATTATTGCTGCTGGGATGCACTCCTGTTCAACTAATTGAATAGGGTCTCGTATAAGCAATGTGTTGTTTAATATTGTTCTTCCTGGTACAGAGCACGCTTTGATCATCATCAATTACTTCGCCTAGGACTGCGCCAAGTTTTAATATTAGTGCCCGAGTAATAATCTTATAGTCTACACAGAGTAGAGAGATTGGTCTATAATTCTGTATTTTATTTCTGTCACCCCTCTTGCATATAAGCCGAACATATGCTTGGGCCATCGATGGAGGGAGATGCCCTTGCTTTAAAATCCTAGCTGCTATTTCCTCTAATACTGGACCAAATATGTGCCAGAATGTTTGATAAAATTCGACTGGAAGTCCGTAGCAGCCAGGAGACTTTTCTAACTTCATACCTTTGAGGTATTTTGTCAAATCATCAATTGTTAGTGATTGATCACGACTTTCGCGACATGAACCTGGAAGTCTTTGCGTTATATTAGCTAAAGTATCTCTAGTTACAGCTTCATCACTTCCCTCAGATTTATACAATGATTTGTAAAGTTCGGATACTGTTTCCATCATTTCTGCATTTGAGCACACTGATACTTCATCATTAGTCTTCATTGAGCGCATTAATTTCTCTATACCTCTTGCTTTTTCCAAGTTACAAAAGTAACGTGTAGGCTTTTCACCCTCGCTGTGCATTTGTGCTCCTGACCTTATTGTGGCGCCATCAAACCGATATTGCACTATTTCATTTAGTCTATCTTTTAATTTAACTAATAGTTCGTAATAATTATAATCCCCATCATTAATTTTCATATTAATTTTACATAACGACCTCTGAAGCGCCTTTTTACGCTTTCGCATTTCTCGTGCTTTCCTGATGGAATACTGCCTTGAAATATATTTCAGGTCTATTTTAGCATCCTCCCACCAGTCTGTTATACATTCATATGAACCTCTTCTTTCATCCCAATGCCTCCAACAACTTTCCACACATTTGCGATAGCAACTATCTCGTAGCAATGCTACATTAAGTTTCCAAAATCCGTCTCCTCGTTTGACCCCGTCAGCATTGTCTAATGTGATGGAAAACATATTGTGATCAGAGAAAGTTACTGGTTTTATGTTAGTTTTACACATGTAACCTTTCAGGCGATCGTTCTACCTAGATTCTGTTTAACCTTGAAGCTAACCTTCCATCGGTTGAAAACCAAGTAAATTCCCGACCTTATGGATTTTCAATCCGATAAGTGTCTACCAAGCTTTTATTTCCACAAATGTGTTTCACAATATTATGCGAAGTGTCATTAAAATTAGACCTAGAGTTTCTGTCTTTAGCTTCATCTAATATGCAATTAAAGTCACCGCCCATAATTAGGTTTTCAGGCGTTCTGTCTTGAATTATTGTGGAAACATCATTTAGAAATTCACGACGCAATTGATGAGAGGTTGGCGCATAAAGGCACATCAAATTTAAACTTGTGTTTAGTACCGAAATTTATACACAAATCCATCGTCCATTTGTATCTGATGACGACGATATAACGTCAACATAGTTGAGACAGCGGGGCAGGATAAGAATAGCCACTTCCGCAATATTATCTTGTGATAAAGATTTAAAAAATCTGCCCTTTTGAAATATTTTTGAGAGATTCATACACTTCATGTTTTTGAATTTTGGTCTCCTGTAGAAAAGCAATATCAACCGTCTCATTTGCTTCTTCAAGCAAGTGGCGCTGCTTGACTTCGGTGTTTAATCCTCTGCAATTTATGGTGCAGATAATCATAATTAGTAAAATGATGTTCACAACCGCCATAATTAGATTAACTTGGTTTGTTTTTTAGCCCATTTGCCTAATTTTCCTGCGAATTCAATGTTTCCTAGTTCTACCACAGACAAATATTCATATTTGGAAATATCAGAATCATGGCGCAGTAGACGATATTTTTAACGCCTCTCGCCGTTACATAGGGCACTAACACTTCACCACCTTCTGATCGGTACATCACCATTTCATCTTTCATTTGTGAACTCTGTGTTTGAATGAACACATCTGATTCTGCAACTGACATTGTATCATCATCCATATCATTTACTTCAATCTCAGATTCACAGCTATTGTCCTCTTTATGACGCTTATTGCTACTTAAGTTACATTTGGCAGGAGAGTCATTTACCATATCTTCAAGCTGACTTAAATCAAGTAGGTTTAGCGGGAAATCGACTGAACTTTCCGTCTTCTGAGTCTTAACTTATCCTGTCCTAATTTTAATTCATCTTCTAAGGAATTGTAAACTGGCTTTTCTGTAAGATCATCATTTTTCTGCGTGTCTTTTACAACCACGTTTAGCGCCACTGCATTTTGATTATTTTCTTGACTTAAGGTTATACCCTCCTCTAATACTTGAATTTCATCAACTGTAGCTACTTTAACAGGATTTGATGATTTGTGTGTGTCATTTTCAGTGGCATGAACTACAACAACAGCTTCCGTAGCGATTGCTTCAGAAGCATTTGATTCAGTTGCATCCTTTAATGGGTGATTATCTCCTGATACTGAGGGCTTGTTTTGATTTTTTGGACAGCGCCATTTAAAATGGTCAACTGACCCACAGAGCAAACATTTGTTTCGATTGGGACAATCTGTTGCCAAATGGTCAGTACTTAGGCAGATCCGGCATTCTTTAATTTGCCCTCTATACCATAAGGGCAGGACAAAGCTGCCATCAAGCGTCAATCTGCTTGCTAAAGGGCTATCCACTTTATCAAACCAGATGCGTCTTGCACCGTTTTCTAGCGTTCTGTCAAAGGGATACGTTTCCCGTTCTATCTTTTGCACTTTGCCATACTTCTTGTGTTCATTCATGATTCTGTCATCTGGAATTTCTAGTGGAACTTTCATCTTCACTAGCAACCTATCTGACTCGATTTCCTCCACGTTACAAACTTCGCCTTTTATAATAAGAACATCTTCTAGAAGCTTTTCCTTGACCCCCTCATTTGACACTGTTACATTTCATACAGTTTTAGTAACATTGATAAGCCCCTGCAAAGCAGCAGGTCCCGCGCCAACGACGTCATTTAACCCATGATACACGTCGATAGCCGTGACACCCCACACCTTAATTGTTATTTTAAGGCTTAGGGTACGCTTATAGGTTGCCATGGTGTTTTGTAAAAAGAGGAAACCCATACTACTACAATATATAATACAAATATATAACACCAAGACGTCGGGGAAAGAGCTAAACACTAAATAAATAGTGTCCCCTTTCGAAATCCTGACGTCTGCCAACAAAAATACGAATAGAGAGTACAGTCGTATATTTGTTATTTTGAACAACGTATTGGTTCACTAACATCTAACCGATTAAAGTGGTGTCCTAATGCATACTAACATATTACTAACATATTACAGTCATATATTTGTTAGTCTGTTCGAGTTGACCGGGGACAGCCAACTGACTATAAAGATTTATATAAGTACTAGGCTTGCGCTTACAAATGACAAAGGAAGTAAATCTACTCACTCAAGCGATCTTGCCAAATATAATGAGCTAGCTAACGAACTATTGAAATAGCATACTGGCGTGGGGAGAAATGTATTGCATTGACCACAGTAATAGGAGACCTATTAAATGGCGGAAACCACCAGCTAAGATGAGTGCCTTAAGAAAATGGAAACACAAAATCCGCTCCAGCCAAGACAAGAATTTACAAATTAAACATAAGGTTTGAAAGGAAATACTAATACGAAATATATGTATAAGATTTATCTACAAAATCGCGCTAGAAACTAGCAAATTCGGGCAGCAATTGCAGAGCGAAATAAACGCTGCTGCTGCTGCTACTACTACTACTACTACTACTACTACTACTACTAGTACTACTACTACTACTACTACTACTACTACTACTACTACTACTACTACTACTACTACTACTACTACTACTACTACTACTTCAGCTACCGCTACTACTACTACTACTACTACTACTACTACTACTACTACTACTACTTTTTTTCTTCTTTTTTTTTTATTGATAACACGATCACGATAACACGATCAATGGATCGTGCGGTAAACCTTTCATATCCAAAAATATATAAAATACTGACGTACAAATCATACAGCATACAAACAGTAAATAAACGGCAAGTGAAAAGGAAAAACCTTTCAAAATTCATCTGTCTTTCAGTACAATGAAATACTTCAAAATTGCTGCTCAATAAATATACATATTTAACTCTTTGAACTCCACGGGACAAATACGAAAGAAATCATTTTTATTTTAATAAATATAAATATTCTGTTGAATATTTTGAAACACATCTAACTGGGAGTCGTTCCGGTATATGGCAGCAACGGGTTCCAGTCCAAACAGTTTCAAAACATCCAACAGCTTACACGTACGATTGTCTAGAACGTGAGATTTGTGAAAGTCTGGGTTCAAAGGATTAAATGTTAATTAACATTAAAAATCCAATTACATATTTATCAGTCTTTTCGTCCTAATAGTATTTTGGAAATATCTGTTCTGTCAAAGTAAGCATTTAAACGAAAGCACTTTGTCAGCAGTGCGGCGCGCAATAGTAATATCTCCGCGGCATTAAAATATTTCTTTTTACTTTTTGAGAGAGATTCTAAAATTATCCGGGATTGTACATTGTTAAACAATGACAAAACTCGCAGCTATTTTATAACAATCTTAGCTACAATGATAAGGCGGTTCCAAAATATAATACTGGATCGTTTGGTTTGTAATTCATATCTTGTAGTTTTGTCTCCTGCAGCATAATAATGTCAACATATCTTGCCTTTAATTCATCTACTTTCTGTCTTGCGAGGAATGCTGGAACTGGTGCTTGTTAATTCTTTGCTGGCTCCAACAGCAATATCTGTTTTACCTTCCATGCCTTTCAAGGTAACAGCCTGAGAGACCTGATCTAGTATTGAATTATCAGCGCTTTCAGTGGACTGTGATCTGAATCTTGTTTGCCCTAGTTGTAGACTTTCTGAATCAGATGTTAAACTAACATCCTTAGCCATTGGTACAGGAGTTTATGTCACGTTCTCGCTCAAAACCTCAATAGAATCTGCCATGTCTACTACCACAGGATTAGCTGGTGTATGAACATCAGCTGCAGTAGCCGTTTTGTAAACGGCAACTACAGCAGCCGGTTCAGGCTCCTGGTGATTCTTTGGTTTTGAAGCACTTCGAGTTTGATTCTGTGTTGCTTCCTTACATCGCCATTTATAATGATCAGTTGACCCACAAATTAAGCATTTGTCCGTAAGCGGACATGCGCTAGCTAGGCGGTCGGTACTGGTACAAATGCGACCTGTCTTGATCTGGCGCCTGTACCATAACGGCAGAAAAAACGTATTGTCAATTGAGAGCGTACATGGAAGAGGTTTTGAAATATCCTTCATCCACACTCGTCTAACTCCATTTTCTAGAGATCGGTCAAATTGGTACGTAATTGGTAATTGAAACTACTAGACCATATTTGGCCATTTCTGCGCTAATTCGTTCATTAGGTATTTCTAATGACGCCTTCACTTTAATTAGCAGTTTATCTGAATCTATTTCCTGTACCTTACAGACTTCTCCATTGACAATCAGTCCATCCTCCAATAATTTTTCTTTAATTCCCTCATTGCATACCGTAACACGTCACACTGACCTGCTTATATTAATCAGGCCCTTTAACACATTGGGACCCGAACCAACAACCTCTTTCAGGCCATGATAAAGGTCAATGGCCCCCCACACTCCACCCGCCAGTCGTTACCCTAAGGCTCAATTCCTGTTTATATTTGCTAGACATGCTTTAACGCATAGGGCGATAATACAGCGGCGCTCTAGCTCAACAATAAGCCGAGAATGTAGCGACTCTCTCTACGACTGAAAATCCAGCACGGACAGCCAGAATATAAAATCAGCCAACAATAAAAGCGCTAGTATAACGGACCGTGAAATGGGAAAATCCCAACAACAATAGGATAGAAAAAGCAATACACAACAGAGGAGGCTGGCTGAAATGGCCACAGCAGTGATAAATAAATTACTGCAGCCTGAAAACTTTCGTCGCAAAAAACGACCTCCCGCAACAAAACTTGCAAAATTAAATATAACTAAACTAACGTATATACACTTATACAACAACAGGACAAAAAATAAGCATGGGTGAGTAGTAGAAACCGTTTAAAATCGACGTAATTAGCAGAGCTAATGTGCTATGATTGACTACTACTACTACTACTACTACCGCTACCGCTACTACTACTACTACTACTACTACTACTACTACTACTACTACTACTACTGCTGCTGCTGCTGCTGCTGCCGCTGCTACTACTGCTACTACTAGTACTACTACTACTACTACTACTACTACTACTACTACTACTACTACTACTACTACTACTACTACTACTACTTCCGCTACCGCTACTACTACTACTACTACTACTACTACTACTACTACTACTACTACTACTACTACTACTACTACTTTTTTTCTTCTTTTTTTTTTATTGATAACACGATCACGATAACACGATCAATGGATCGTGCGGTAAACCTTTCATATCCAAAAATATATAAAATACTGACGTACAAATCATACAGCATACAAACAGTAAATAAACGGCAAGTGAAAAGGAAAAACCTTTCAAAATTCATCTGTCTTTCAGTACAATGAAATACTTCAAAATTGCTGCTCAATAAATATACATATTTAACTCTTTGAACTCCATGGGACAAATACGAAAGAAATCATTTTTATTTTAATAAATATAAATATTCTGTTGAATATTTTGAAACACATCTAACTGGGAGTCGTTCCGGTATATGGCAGCAACGGGTTCCAGTCCAAACAGTTTCAAAACATCCAACAGCTTACACGTACGATTGTCTAGAACGTGAGATTTGTGAAAGTCTGGGTTCAAAGGATTAAATGTTAATTAACATTAAAAATCCAATTACATATTTATCAGTCTTTTCGTCCTAATAGTATTTTGGAAATATCTGTTCTGTCAAAGTAAGCATTTAAACGAAAGCACTTTGTCAGCAGTGCGGCGCGCAATAGTAATATCTCCGCGGCATTAAAATATTTCTTTTTACTTTTTGAGAGAGATTCTAAAATTATCCGGGATTGTACATTGTTAAACAATGACAAAACTCGCAGCTATTTTATAACAATCTTAGCTACAATGATAAGGCGGTTCCAAAATATAATACTGGATCGTTTGGTTTGTAATTCATATCTTGTAGTTTTGTCTCCTGCAGCATAATAATGTCAACATATCTTGCCTTTAATTCATCTACTTTCTGTCTTGCGAGGAATGCTGGAACTGGTGCTTGTTAATTCTTTGCTGGCTCCAACAGCAATATCTGTTTTACCTTCCACGCCTTTCAAGGTAACAGCCAGAGAGACCTGATCTAGTATTGAATTATCAGCGCTTTCAGTGGACTGTGATCTGAATCTTGTTTGCCCTAGTTGTAGACTTTCTGAATCAGATGTTAAACTAACATCCTTAGCCATTGGTACAGGAGTTTATGTCACGTTCTCGCTCAAAACCTCAATAGAATCTGCCATGTCTACTACCACAGGATTAGCTGGTGTATGAACATCAGCTGCAGTAGCCGTTTTGTAAACGGCAACTACAGCAGCCGGTTCAGGCTCCTGGTGATTCTTTGGTTTTGAAGCACTTCGAGTTTGATTCTTTGTTGCTTCCTTACATCGCCATTTATAATGATCAGTTGACCCACAAATTAAGCATTTGTCCGTAAGCGGACATGCGCTAGCTAGGCGGTCGGTACTGGTACAAATGCGACATGTCTTGATCTGGCGCCTGTACCATAATGGCAGAAAAAACGTATTGTCAATTGAGAGCGTACATGGAAGAGGTTTTGAAATATCCTTCATCCACACTCGTCTAACTCCATTTTCTAGAGATCGGTCAAATTGGTACGTAATTGGTAATTGAAACTACTAGACCATATTTGGCCATTTCTGCGCTAATTCGTTCATTAGGTATTTCTAATGACGCCTTCACTTTAATTAGCAGTTTATCTGAATCTATTTCCTGTACCTTACAGACTTCTCCATTGACAATCAGTCCATCCTCCAATAATTTTTCTTTAATTCCCTCATTGCATACCGTAACACGTCACACTGACCTGCTTATATTAATCAGGCCCTTTAACACATTGGGACCCGAACCAACAACCTCTTTCAGGCCATGATAAAGGTCAATGGCCCCCCACACTCCACCCGCCAGTCATTACCCTAAGGCTCAATTCCTGTTTATATTTGCTAGACATGCTTTAACGCATAGGGCGATAATACAGCGGCGCTCTAGCTCAACAATAATCCGAGAATGTAGCGACTCTCTCTACGACTGAAAATCCAGCACGGACAGCCAGAATATAAAATCAGCCAACAATAAAAGCGCTAGTATAACGGACCGTGAAATGGGAAAATCCCAACAACAATAGGATAGAAAAAGCAATACACAACAGAGGAGGCTGGCTGAAATGGCCACAGCAGTGATAAATAAATTACTGCAGCCTGAAAACTTTCGTCGCAAAAAACGACCTCCCGCAACAAAACTTGCAAAATTAAATATAACTAAACTAACGTATATACACTTATACAACAACAGGACAAAAAATAAGCATGGGTGAGTAGTAGAAACCGTTTAAAATCGACGTAATTAGCAGAGCTAATGTGCTATGATTGACTACTACTACTACTACTACTACTACTACCGCTACCGCTACTACTACTACTACTACTACTACTACTACTACTACTACTACTGCTGCTGCTGCTGCTGCTGCCGCTGCTACTACTGCTACTACTACTACTACTACTACTACTACTACTGCTGCTGCTGCTGCTGCTGCTGCTGCTGCTGCTGCTGCTGCTGCTGCTGCTGCTACTACTACTACTACTTGCCCCATTAGCCAGCATCCTGTAAACATTCTATCATCATTATAAGCAAGAAATTAAAAAATATGAATGTTTATTGTTGTATCTATAAATATAGACATTCATGCATTAAGCTATTATTGAACTTGACTATGTTCGGTGATTGTCTGTTATGTAAATGTCTTGTCCTTATTTACTATTCATATTACAAACTATAAAAATCAGTTTTTATGAAATTTAAAAACAAAAACAAAACCCAAGTGATTACCCTTCACACCCAAGCTCGCCAAAATTGGCTGCTGCATTGGTCTTGATATATGTTGGTTCGCGGACTGAGAGGTCCACTTCTGGAGATTTTCCACTGAAATGACTGGCTTCATAACTGAGCAAGCTCTGTCTTGTCAAATTTATATATGTATACATAATACCTGTATATATGTTTGTAAGGTGTACGCCATGCCAACAGGAAATGCTTTCGGCGGACAACATGTTATGATTCATGAATATGGTTTATTTGGAATTATTGAATAAATAATCTTGAATCTTGAATCTTGAATATTGACAACCTTACTAAATGCCACAAAGTGTGGTACACGGTCACAGCATGCAGTTGTATGAAATGCAAGCAATGTTTGCACTTGATTACTTGACAGACACTGACGAATTTTATGCATAGGAATGTATTATGGACAGTAATGTATTTAGGCCTTTTAGATGTTCCTGCTTTCATCCACAACTTGGTTCAGTGCAATTTGTCAAAATAAGCGTTTAATCAAACAAGCGCATCTGTGTCGTGAGATGATACCACTACTGACTCAGCATCTGAATGAATGGAGTGTAGGACAAGACGCATGTCTGATGTCTGATTAGCTTCTAATAATGGTGTATCCATTTGTGGATCTGACAATCTTACAACGCTGGTATTGTTGAATCCTCCAGCAGTACAACTGTTTTGGTTTCTGGAACATGAATCAGTAGCTGCTCCGAACAAACGTTTGCCGAATCGTCTTTATTCTCACCAAGTGACAAAAGGTTATGCCATTTATTAGGAAGGGGCACCAAGCAGTTGGCAATGACTCACCGCACTTGTCGGAAGCCACGTGCACGTTTCTATCTGGGTCCAGCCTTGATAGACTGTTGTGCATATTTGTCAAAGGGCATGCCAACCTTGTGGAATTGTTTTCCGATATAAAATTCGAACGTTACGAATGCATCTGCAAATTGACCGAATGTTGTTGCATCGTGTGGTTTTTCAAGAGCGACTACCAATGAATGAGAATCGTGAATGCACACTATTTCCATGTATTGCCATTAGAACTGTATATTTGCACTGTCATTAATAGGTTCCAGAATAAACACTTTCATAGGTTCGTGAAACTGTATATATGAGCATGGTCACTAGTTTATCAACATCATTCAGTTCGTTAGATCGTTACTAAGCACTCTCAGCTTGCCGTCACGCTCTACTAAATAATTTCGAATGTGGAAGGAGTAAGTGCCATAATGCCTATAGTGCAATCTTGTGGACCTGAATAGCCCGTGCATAGGATTTGCCTGTCATAACATGATCTGCTGCAATAGAACCTAGAACATCACTCTCGATTTACAAGTCCGTTAGTCCACAGCCTTGCGAATGTTACCCCCAAATACTATGATTACATGGCTGTATGCAGTCCCTAACCGTGGAATAAGCACAACTTATACACAGCAATAGACTATTTAAGTTCCATTAATTTTGGAAACAGAGGTTCATCAACTGTAAAAGTAATATGTTTTTGGTGAAGATGTCTAGTAATGTTAAGTACGCATTGAACCCCTGTGCTAAAATTGTCCATATCGCATGTTGGGCGTGAATGATTAATAGAGCAACCTACAGACGTTTTCTCAGTATGGTGTTCAGTTTGAATTTGATTTAATCCAGTCCAGGTAGATTTAAGGATCTCTTGCTGCCTCATCATCATAAATGCGAGATCTGTAGCTTGTGCCTTAATTGCTGGTGGATAATCTTTTATGGAACCATTAAACAATTCTGTTGGTTAGAATCTTTAAACTTGGCATGAATTGTGCCCAATATGTTGGCAGGGATGATTGTGTTTATAGCTTCTGGAACATGCAAGATCTCATTTTGAGTCCAATGCTATCGAGTAGCTTGCCAGATGGTGTCCCTCTCTTTCATGGTACTATCTGTGTTGCGTGAAAGGAGTGCTTACCATCTAGACAGGATACAGTAATGTCAATATTGTCAGTTGTGAAGTGCACAACCCTATCCTGGACCAAGTTTGGCTCCATTTTCATCCATTGTCTACGTGTGTTTTCAGCTAAAGCGTTATCAAGCTTTAGGATACCTCTATATAGTTTACGATATGACCTGCATTGTGACACATCTGGACAAGTAGTTTAGAACGACTTGCCTGATGAAGACTGCTACATAGACATGTGTGTTTAGGTCTCAGATATATATATATCTCCACTCACCATGTAAACTAGGTCCTGTGCTATGCTAAAGGATTCGACATCTCGATGACTCCCACTTGCCATTATCTAGGTCGTCTTCTTCCAGGGGACGTTGACCACACACAATAGATTAAGAAACATGTATACAATGTGTGGCAACCCCCACCCCACCCAACCCCACCCCACCCCACCCCACCCACCCCATTGCACTTTGTTCACTGATGTCGACACCTTCATAGGAGGATGTGAAAGCATATCACCTGTAAGTATTAGCGCAACATGGATCAGAGAAAGAAAATCATTTTCTTCCCGTTGTTTACATGCTGGGCTAGTAAGATATGCTTCATCATCTGTAGCTCCTTTCATCATCGAAACAGGAATTCAACTAAATTTGACAGGAACAAGTTCAGTACGTTACTTTGTTGGTGCCTGATCATGCAAACCCACCATCTCATAGAATTTATTAATAAATGTGTTTCCAACTTTTTTTTAAGGTAAACATTCGGCTGATAAACGATAGTGGCAGTTCTACATTGGATTCTTTAACGATGTAACAATATAGGTTCCACTCCTAGTTTAGTTCTAATGCATCATCATGTTGGACAGAATGCTTCAGTTCACTGATAAGCCAACACATATTATAATGTCTGAATTATCACTGCTGTGTGACCTCCGTTAGTTTTGGTAGTGTTTCTGATAAATTTAATGGAACAAGAAAGGAGGTACTTTTCCTTAGAATCAATAAGGTCATATACGCCTGAGACATGTATACTCATATGCTGATCAAACATTGCAGTATCTACTATCCTCTGACTCATGTTGAATGTCCTAACAGATGCTAATCTTTTGGTGCAACTTGCCTCTTGGCAGACGAGACATAATTTCCAGTTGGTTGTTTGTGATTTACTGCGAAGACATGATGAGGAGTCGCGAATATCTTCTGTAGCCATTGGAGAACCTCCAGAACCGCGAGCAGCTGTACACGCTGGTGCATTGTTTTTAATCTCAGTATTTAATCTCTAATTGTATATCTAGCGAAACTAGAGATTTGGTGGGCGAAAGATCCAAGACTTCCAACAGTCTATCTATTATATCGTTGTATTTTATGTCGCTAGGCTTTTGACGTTCGTGTAGCATTCGCAATGGTAGTCAATCCTTTCTCAGTGGCATCATATAGTGCTTGTGGAATCATCCCCTGACATATAACACACAGGTTAAATGACAATGGACGATTTGACATTTAACTTTATCTTGACCTTTGATCTTGCGACCATAGCATTAGGCCCAGTGACCATTATTTGGTCACTGGTTCCAAATGATGTAAGGAACGAGGTGTCAAATTCTTGTCGCAATATGATTATTCAATCCTGAGATATAAGACCTACCATTCACCAAAAATGCCAAAATTCTTCCAACGGATGGACGGACGGACGGACCGACTGACCGGCATACTGACCAATTGATTTATAAATATATTAATTGTTAGGCGCACCTAAAATGTTGACTAAGGTCAGAAGGTTGGACAGACACATTATAAATTCTCACAGCTCACTGGTTTTCAAAGTTATCTGAATTCATGTGGTGGACGCGGCTCGCCTTTGATTATGTGATCAAATATTAATATTCGTCCCCTGGCCATCTGCCTTCTTGAAGATTCTTAGATTCGTGTGAACGTGTTTCTCTCTGGTCTTGGTTCATCACTCTAGCCATCATACTTGTATCGACATACAGCTACTTCAAACTTGAATCACACTATGAATTTAGTCTCCTATTGTTACAATCATAGCTATAATTTGACTAACTCTTCTAACTAATATCTAACATTCATGTGGGTACTATCTCGCGCAAACGACCAAACAGGCTCAAAAAGAGTAAAATGGTGGACCTAAAAGTGATTCCCTTTTGCACAAGACATGCAAATATATGGCACTCTCATCAACTATCGCCTCGGCCAGTCCTGGCCCGGCACACCATCATTCCCAACTTTGTGGTTGAAATCACTGATGTCATCTTGTTGACCGACCCGTGCACTCGAGCGCCATTATGACCTTTAGCTGCCATAATGATTCAAGACTAATTTGTGTAGGGTTCGTTTCAACGATAACATCAATGGTCTCTATCATCAGTAATTGTCCAGCCATTATGTCGACTGGCCGTTGTTGTACGCTAACAAAGGCAACTGACGTAATGGCTCTAACCACAGCTTGAGCCCTTCTCATCCTGAATTCTAAGTCAGAATGCAGAGTGATCTTTTATATCAAAAAATCTGCAGTTTGAATAATTCAGATTTTACAATATGAATAGAGTAATTGCTTTCTATTATTATTATTATTATTATTATTATTATTATTATTATTATTATTATTATTATTTGTAATCATCAACTGTTTCCTTCAATTTTGACGCTATTTAGGACATCATCCGAATAGTGCGCAGATAGTGTTAAAGGTACATATTCACACCAGAATGCCTTAAAATTAAATTGATAAAATTATATACTTTTAGAGGCCTAAATTGTGTGCCTAGATGTAATGAAACGAAATAAATCGTAGCATATGATGATTTCATTACGCATATATTAATATAATTTTTAATTTGTCAAATTGAATTAGAGGCATGAGTCCCTAATTCAAATTCACAACTAAACCTACGAAATTTATTTATATGGAATGAAATCATCATATGTTAAGATTTATTTCGTTTCATTACATTGAAGTACACAATTTAAGCCTCTAAAAGTATATAATTTCAACAATTTTATTTTCAAACATTTTGTCGTGAATGGGCACCTTTAATCAAGTCTGGTATGCACATATTATATTTGTTGCATGAATTTATGGAAATTGTTAGTGTCACAACATTTGTCAGCTCAAATTTGACAAAGGGAAATATTCGAAATACAGCTGGGCACACATTTTCTGAAATCAGCTTAACTTAACTTATGTTGAAAAGCTTATTTTCCGACTTTTAACACGAAATGCCTACACCACTAATATATTTGGAATTTTGGCCTAGTCTAATACTTTAGAATGGCTTTATTCCTGATTAAGTCTCTACTAAGAATACGGCCTAAACCTAACTAGGAACCAATTTACGAAATTGCGTGTTATGTTATTTTTCTAGAAAATCAAGCATTTTCTTGTAATCTATCCATCTATCTATCTATCTATCTATCTATCTATCTATTTATTTTGTTAAAAAAAATTCTTACGAAGCTATACTCTCACCCTCCCCCCCTCTCTCTCTCTTTCTCTCTCTCTCTCTCTCTCTCTCTCTCTCTCTCTCTCTCTCTCACCCTCCCTCACTACACTACGCAGTTGCTACGTCCAAACTTCCATGACTAAGTAATCGATTATCCGATTAAATCAATTATTTTCCAGGCATCATAATCAATTATTTATTTCCATAAACGAACAGCTCTAATTACACGTATAATTCACCTATTCTGAAACTCTGTATGGCATATACATACATACAAGTGCTAGAATACATGTGTTGATTTATTAGGCGCGTTGTCACGTCCACACACAGATCTGCGTATATCTATCACCCACGTAAATGCGCGATGTCAATTGAAGTTCTTCTAATTACAGGACAGATTGTTATATTTGTATGCCTATCACATGGTCAGAGGTCAACGTCATTTATGGTATGACAGTAATTGAATATATTTTTTATGAATCCTGATACCGATACGGTGTGTGTTATATGTTAAATGATCATGTTCTCTATAAGCTTGATTGTCTGATAATATTAGATCTACAGAGATATAATCGCTTAGTTTAGCACCCATTCATGCAATTGATGTCTTGATCTGACTCACTGACCTGTTGAGCTGGGAGTGTGAGGTCCGCATATGATTTTCATGTGTAGGAAGTGATTAATTTCTAAAAAAGAACATCCTTTATTTATTTACTTAAATCTCAAAGCGTCTGACACGCTGTATAAATTGTATGTCTTTGTAATTCTTTGCTATTTAATAGACATGCTGTTGGATGATTTGAGGCTGGTTTGACTGGGTGCTGTTGCTGCCTTAGGCAGCACCGGCGCCCAGTAAACTTAGCCTCAAGATACCCAACAGCTCATCTGTATAGCTTTCTGGAAATCGATAATCAGGCATAATCTATTGTATAGTGTACATATTTCGACTTTAGGGATAATCAATGCATTTATTAATTTATTGTTTATGAACGTATATAATAGCTGACCGTCATTGTAGGTTTATACTCTGTACACTCGAGGGCCTATGGCCTAATGTGGAATCAATAAATCAACCATAATGTATTTAAATGGGCAGGGATGATCTACCCACTAGCCAATTAGCCAACTGCTAGTAGAACTGAAATTTGGCTAGTGAAAAGCAGAATTGACTAAATCATTGGCTAAAGATTAAATTTAATTTAATTTTCTTGATTGCCTGAATCCTGACTAATTCCGGCATTACAATTGCATTGCAAACATTCCTGATTACATTGCTGAATATTTTAACTCTAATATGACTGAAAGTTGTTGCTGCCAAGGCAGCAACAGGTTTCAGTAATGTTAGTTTCAAAATATTCAACGCATTTCATATATTATATATTAAGATCCTATTGTATCTGAACTGTGAAATTGATAGTATTAATTGATGATGACTGACTGCAAACATGTTCATAAGTGACATTGAAGAAAAGATGTCGCTAAAATATTCACTATTTGGCTAACAAAAATGGTATTTGTCTAATCTATTGGCTAGAACATTGGAAGAGCCAGATCTATCCTTGAATGTGTATTTATTAATTCTAACAATTTCTAACACATTCTGATCCATCGGTTGTGGGTTTTGTTTTGCAGGAGAGGACCGTAACAGTTGATCTAAGTCTATATGGTAACTGTACACTTTTAACCAATCCTATATCAGTTACCATAGTAATTTATTACATTGAGAAACTTTCTCGAGCTCTTTGAAGGTTTTATGGAATCCACTCAAGTTCAAGCTCGCTATTATTTATTTCATGACTATATGTACAAAGTCATTTAAATTCATTTCATTTATTACACCCAGACTTTTACAAGAATGTGGGGAACTTATATACATATGTACATGTGAACAGGAATAATACGGGTATAATACAGTACTACAACAACAACTACTACATTATATTATTATTATTATTATTATTATTATTATTATTATTATTATTATTATTATTATTATTATTGAGGTCACCAGGCGGGGGATGTCGGGCATTAATTGGTCAAAAATACACTGTTCATTATGATATTGTCAAGTTTCAAGTTTATTGAAGTACTCCCAGGTCACAATTACAAAATAATAGTTAATTTTTACAGGTCTGGGTGAGATTTACCATTAAAAGATATTATTATTATTATTATTATTATTATTATTATTATTATTATTATTATTATTATAGGCCTATTGTCAAACTCTCATCTAATCTATATATTATATATCTATTCGCCACACCGTGTCCGGTACGCACAACCTCACTCAGCAACAAGTCAACCACTCGACCATCGGCGTCATGATGGGTGACCTCTCGCTCTTTGTAGATATGAATGGGGCATCCGAAAACAATGTGGCAATTCAATTCGCGAGAATACACACACGCGCGCGCACGCACGCACGCACGCACGCACGCACGCACGCACTAACGCACACACACTAACGCACGCACACACACACGCACGCACTAACGCACACACACTAACGCACGCACACACACACACACACACACGCACACACACACACACACACACACACACACACACACACACACACACACACCGCCCCACCCCCACTACCACCCCAAGTCTAGGGCTGTTCGATTATGGAAATAAATAATTGATTATGATGTCTGGAAAATAATCGATTTAATCGGATAGTCGACTATTTAATCTTGAAACTTTGGAAGTAACAACTACGTAGTGGGGAAGGGAGGGATGGAGGGAGGGAGGGTGGGGAAGGGAGAAAGAGAGAGCATAGCTTTCTTTAAATAAATAAATAAATAAATAAATAAATAAATAAATAAATAAAAAAATAATAAATAAATAAATAAATAAATAAATAAATAAATAAATAAATAAATAAATAAATAAATTAAATAAATAAATAAATAAATAAATAAATAAATAAATAAATAAATTGCTTAAAATGTCTGATTTTCTATAAATATAACTTTGTAAATTGGTTCCTAGTTAGGTTTAGATTACCTCAACTAAGTAGGCCTAAGAAAAGACCGCAATACGCTCACTAATACAGGCTTTATAAGCCAGTCCTGATTGGCTGAACACGAGGAACTTCACACACGCACGCACGCACGCACGCACGCACGCACGCACGCACGCACGCACGCACGCACGCACGCACGCACGCACGCACGCACGCACACACACACGCACGCACGCACGCACACACCACCACCACCACCACCACCACCCCCACCCAGTGCAGTATAATGAAGTCAATTTGGAATCCATTATCCACTCATTCTTATTGGATAATGGGTTTAAGAAACCGGCGCGTATGTCCAGATTTTCAAGCCAGTAAAAAGGCCCTAATTTAGAGATTAACTTTTAATTATATAGAGCTCGCCCGTAGCATCTATCTACGATATTTCCCTATTTTCCAGCATTGGAAAAGCTGAATATTTTGAAAATCATTTGACTGCAGTTGAGCACAAGCTTTAAGTCAAATTAGTTACAAAACAATCGGCAGCATTTATGAAAATTTGGATCGACGTCAATTTTGTGTATTTCTTCGCGAAATGGCGATATTATTTTTATTTTTATTATGATATAGATTTCGCCCGTAGTGCCTATCTACGACGTTTCCCTATTTCGCAGCATTAGAAAAGTCGAATATTTTGAAAATCATTTGACAGCAAATTGTTGCTGCCTTAGGCAGCAAACAGTCTTAAGGCAAATTATTTCCAAACAAGTGTAAGAATTTGTGAATTTACTATGAAAAATTCAGAGGGGGATATTAGAGAATAGCAAACATATGCTTCATATCATTGGCGTATCAAGCAATGGACCTTTCCATTTTTAGCTATACCCCGCCCATCACTAGCTAAGCTCCACCCACACCTCGCCGTGTTGGGCTCGATCGATCCCCGAATGCCCTAGCTAACAATTTCCTGAAAACTATACAGGAAAGCTGTTGAATATTTTGTAACTAATTTGACTGGGTGCTGTTGCTGCCTTTGGCAGCAACAGCGCCCAGTCAAATTAGTTTCAAAATATTCAACAAACTATTTATTAAATAGTAAAAGCAAACAATGTGTACAACAACGCATAGACCATCTTCAAATATGCGTTCGTGACGTACTTACCGACGTCATTCATGACGTCATTCATTATGATGTCATTCTACACATCACACAGTTCATTATGACGTCATATGATGGGTGGGTACTCTGGAAAGGTGAATTACTTATAGAAGCATTCACGTGCATGGACTATGACTCGGGACGTGCAGGATTGAACGTCAGGAATAGATGTTTATATAACTACCTCGCTAGAGCAATCAAACCACCGATGCATTAGCTGTATTGCATTATATAGTAATACATTATATAATCGCCAGAAAAAATAATCCGCTATCGATGAAATATCGATTAACCGAACAGGCCTACCCAAACAAGGCATCGTCAATAAAATCTTCAATATATGTACAACGTTACACATGACATTGCCAATAAAGGCTCAGAATATTCTGCATAATATTTGATCTAATAGTAAATGATTGATCGCAATGGAGACATCCGACCAGTCACTCAAGCATATGACGTCATAATCAACTACATCAACGACATCACATGTAGGATGACGTCACAATCAAAATGTGTAATGGATGACGTATCTAGCTCCGTCATGAACATGTGTATGAATTGTATGTCGTTGATGGATTTACTATTTAATAAACATTCTGTTGAACATTTTGAAATTAATTTGATTGTGTGTAGCACCCAATGAAATTAGTTTCAAAATATTCAACAGGTTACTTGTCTAGTTACTAATGCTCAGTATCCGTATAAAAATCGATATCGCTTATTCGTATAATTATATGAATGAATATTCGCATCCAATATTTCATACTACAGCTAACTAGAAATGGAACATCCTAGTTATGCGTGTAAATCATGGACTGATTTGTCGGCGAAAACACGATTGAAACTTTGATTCCATAGGGCTTACGATGTGCGAGATATTTGCCAAATCTCTAGTCATTCGGTTTAAAACCCAAGGAAAGAATAGAGCTTACATATTGCTATCATACATTTCCTATATTTCCTATGGAAGACGCCTTGGGTTAAGCAAAACTGATTTCTAGAAAACGTTTGGATATGACATTGACACGTAGTCAATAAGTTATAGCAATTAGGAGTTTGTCAAGGTTCTAGTCGATCGGACGTCATTTTGATTTTAAAAAAAGATAGTTTTGTTTTTAACTACTCCATTGGATGTAATAGTGTACGCTTCTATCTCGGCAGTAATATAGGTTATACAGTCTCTTCTAATGTGTTCATTGAACTTGTGCGATTAAGGTTATACAATCTCTTCTAATGTGATCGTCGAACGTGTGTGATGATAGGTTATACAATCTCTTCTAATGTGATCATTGACCGTGTGTGATTATAGGTTATACAGCCTCTTCTAATGTGATCATTGAACATGTGTGATTATAGGTTATACAGTCTCTTCTAATGTGATCATTGAACGTGTGTGATCATAGGTTATACAATCTCTTCTAATGTGATCATTGAACATGTGTGATTATAGGTTATACAGTCTCTTCTAATGTGATCATCGAACGTGTGTGATTATAGGTTATACTGTCTCTTCTAATGTGATCATTGAACATGTGTGATTATAGGTTATACAGTCTCTTCTAATGTGATCATTGAACGTGTGTGATTATAGGTTATACTGTCTCTTCTAATGTGATCATTGAACATGTGTGATTATAGGTTATACAGCCTCTTCTAATGTGTGCATTGAACTTGGTGCGATGATAGGTTATACAATCTCTTCTAATGTGATCATTGAACATGTGATTATAGGTTATACAGTCTCTTCTAATGTGATCATTGAACATGTGTGATTATAGGTTATACAGTCTCTTCTAATGTGATCATTGAACGTGTGTGATTATAGGTTATACTGTCTCTTCTAATGTGATCATTGAACATGTGTGATTATAGGTTATACAGCCTCTTCTAATGTGTGCATTGAACTTGGTGCGATGATAGGTTATACAATCTCTTCTAATGTGATCATTGAACATGTGTGATTATAGGTTATACAGTCTCTTCTAATGTTATCATTGAACGTGTGTGATCATAGGTTATACAATCTCTTCTAATGTGATCATTGAACATGTGTGATTATAGGTTATACAGTCTCTTCTAATGTGATCATCGAACGTGTGTGATTATAGGTTATACTGTCTCTTCTAATGTGATCATTGAACATGTGTGATTATAGGTTATACAGTCTCTTCTAATGTGATCATTGAACGTGTGTGATTATAGGTTATACAATCTCTTCTAATGTGATCATTGAACATGTGTGATTATAGGTTATACAGTCTCTTCTAATGTGATCATTGAACGTGTGTGATTATAGGTTATACTGTCTCTTCTAATGTGATCATTGAACATGTGTGATTATAGGTTATACAGCCTCTTCTAATGTGTGCATTGAACTTGGTGCGATGATAGGTTATACAGCCTCTTCTAATGTGATCATTGAACATGTGTGATTATAGGTTATACAGTCTCTTCTAATGTGATCATTGAACGTGTGTGATTATAGGTTATACAGTCTCTTCTAATGTGATCATTGAACGTGTGTGATGATAGGTTATACAATCTCTTCTGATGTGATCATTGAACGTGTGTGATGATAGGTTATACAATCTCTTCTGATGTGATCATTGAACATGTGTGATTATAGGTTATACAGTCTCTTCTAATGTGATCATTGAACGTGTGTGATTATAGGTTATACTGTCTCTTCTAATGTGATCATTGAACATGTGTGATTATAGGTTATACAGCCTTTTCTAATGTGTGCATTGAACTTGGTGCGATGATAGGTTATACAATCTCTTCTAATGTGATCATTGAACATGTGTGATTATAGGTTATACAGTCTCTTCTAATGTTATCATTGAACGTGTGTGATTATAGGTTATACGGGTTCTTCTGCTGTGATCAATGGACGTGTGTGAACAGTGTGATTAAGAGCATTTCGTTTCTGCTAAAATCAAAACTTCTAACATTGATGACATAAAGGAATAACTTAACACAAAGAAATTACCTTGACCTTTAACCCAAAAGTCAGCCTGCCTCTTTGAGATAAAATCGTGGGCGTAGTTGCATGTCATTGAGTGTCCTGGGGTAACTTCTAATATGCCCATTGATCTACCTTTGCCCTCAAATCAGCATATATCTTCAGAACCTGTACGCGTAATTACAGTTGGAATATTGCTGTAAATTCATATATATGTCATGGGTATCTCGAAAATCATTAGATCCAATCTAAAATTAATACAAAACCAAGCCAATGAGGAGACAGAAATTTACCAAGTTTCACATTGATCGGACCAAACAACATTTTGACAGCCAATTGGAAAAATAAATATTTGCAAACTAAGTTAAGACAATTTTGCAATTTTTCATAACTATTGAAAAATTCATCTTCTATTGAATATTCGTTCACATTGGTCTATTTGAATGCATATTCGAATATTGAGACCAAAGACTAATCGTTAGCTTGAAAATAAGATTTTGACGTTTCAGGGCTCAACGTATATAAATCGATCACGAGACGCAAACCGTGGACGGAGCTTATCTAGAAATTTCCGGGACATATACACCTGTGCAAAAGTTAAGCACCACCCTATTTTTACGCACATGCGAGGGTATATTCATGTGCTATGAAGAAAGCAATAGCATAAACATTTATGTACCCATCCATCTTAGTGCAAGAGGTAATAATGCAACTAGCGGAATGCTGATTATGATGGTGGGGAAACACCGTATGTTTTTGTTTGAACTTGAAAACGAGGCCTGAATATGGTTACGTTGACACAACTGACAACTATTGCCCTACAGTTGACACACGTGGCTAGATTGTCATTAATGGTGTCTGAAAACGAAGTTTAACATCTGTGCACGAGCTTGAGACTGGCATTATTAATACCGGGTATATCCACCTTGTGCCTGGATGACGGCCTGGACACGACGTCTCATGCTGGTCACCAACCGACTGATACGCCATTGTGGTATTCGTTGACATTCAAGATGGAGTGCGTCTGTTAATTCCTGTAGGTTCTGCACAGGAGGATCCCTCCTTCTCACCATGTTTCCCAGAATGTCCCAGATATGCTCAATAGGGTTCATGTCAGGGCTCCTTGCTGGCCATGGTAGGGTTTCGATGGCATTCTGGCGGAGGTATTCATGCACAGCTCTAGCACGATGTGGTCGGGCGTTGCCATCCATGAATATAGGGTGGGTTCCAGGTGCATGATTTACAAAATGAGGGACCACAACTCTATCCAGTATGGAATCTTGATATCTTTGTCCATTTAGTGTTCCAGGTACAGTCAACAGATCCAGCTTACAATCAAATGAGATGCACCCCCATATCATAACGGAACCTCCACCAA
This sequence comes from Chaetoderma sp. LZ-2023a, assembly GCA_034401795.1. Classification (NCBI taxonomy): domain Eukaryota; kingdom Metazoa; phylum Mollusca; class Caudofoveata; order Chaetodermatida; family Chaetodermatidae; genus Chaetoderma; species Chaetoderma sp. LZ-2023a. Next base: position 23,690,919 of record CM067365.1, on the reverse strand, counting down.
ATGGAACTTCTTCCATGATGTTACGTTGGTCGTACGCCGTGCGTCTGGACCTCCATACACGAGTTCGACCATCTGTGGCATGAAGCAGGAACCGACTTTCATCGGACCAGTGTACCCGTCTCCAGGATCTCATGTTCCAGTGTCTTCTTTCGTTGCACCACCTCAGACGCTCCTCTTTGTGGTGTGCAGTGAGGAGACGACGTCTGACAGGTCTCCTAGCTTTCATGCCAGCAGCATACAGTCTCCTTTTGACAGTAGACATTGACACTCTATAGCGCGTTTCCCATTGCTGGCTGAGCACTCTGCTGTTGGTGAATGGAGATCTCCTAACAAGGCGTACTAGGGCTCGATCATCACGGGCAGTAGTCTTCTTCGGTCTTCCAGATCTAGGCCTGTCCTTCACCTCGTTAGTTTGCCCATGTTTTGCAATCAAACGACTGATTACAGTATGGTTAATGTTCAGCTGTCTGCCAATCTCTCTGCATGACATACCAGTGGTATGCATGCCTATGATTTGCCATTTCACACGATCACTTAACCTTCATCTTGCCATAGCGGTTCACGATCAAGAGCTAATTCTCTCTGTACAAATAAACCACGGTCGTGAACACAAAATTCCTAATCTTGTCGCCTAAATCTGTATGTAATGTTCTACACCTCAAACTGGACTTTTACATAACTGAACACGTGTGCTGTTTCCCGCCACGCACGGACATCAAGCGGCGTGAAGTCATGCATGCATGTGCATTTCGTACTTGGAATTATGTCAGCTAACGCGGGGACAAAAAGTATGGCAGCCTAGTTGTACCATCATGTTTCTACGTTCTATTGTTTTTGCTGGTGCTTAACTTTTGCACAGGTGTATAGATAGAAATGGGCGGGCATAGCTAGTGAATGGGCTGTACATGCTAGAAATGGGCGGGGATAGCTAGAAATGGCCGGGCATAGCTAGTGAATGGGCGGGCGTAGCTAGAAATGGGCGGGGCCTAGCTAAAATGGATTGGACACAGCTTGAAATGGGCGGGCATAGCTATAAATGGCCGGTCATAGCTAGAAATGCGTGGGACATAGCTAGAACGGGGCGGGGCATAGCTAGAAATGGAAAGGACAAGGATAGAAATGGGCGGGCATAGCTAGAAATGTGTGGGTCATAGCTAGAAATTGGCGGGACATAGCTAGAAATGGGCGGGCCTAGCTAGAAATGGGCGGGGCATAGCTCGAAATGGAAGAGGCATATCTAGAAATGGGTGAAGCTTATCTAGAATTGGGCGGGGCATAGATAGAAATGGGCGGGGCATAGCTAGAACTGTGTGGCCAATAGCTAGTGAATGGGCTGGCATGTCTAGAAATGGGCGGGCATAGCTAGTGAATGGGCGGACATAGCTGGAAATGGGCTGGGCATAGCTAGAAATGGGTGGGCGTAGCTAGTGAATGGGCTGTGCATGCCAGAAATGGGCGGGCATAGCTAGAAATGGCCGGGCATAGCTAAAAATGGGCGGACATAGCTAGTAAATGGGCGGGAATAGCTAGAAATGGTCGGGGTATAGCCAGAAATTGGAGGGCATAGCTATGAAAGGGTGGACATAGATAGAAATGTGAGGGCATAGCTAATGAAAGGGTGGACATAGCTAGAAATGAGCGTGGCATGGCTAGAAATTGAGGCAAGATATACCTAGAAATGGGCGTGGCACAGCTAGAAATGAGCGAGGCATAGCTAGAAATGGAAGGGGCATAGCTAGAAATGGGCGGAGCTTAGCTGGAAATGGGCGGGGGATAGCTAGAAATGGGCGGGGCATAGCTAGAAATGGGCGGGCATAGCTAGTGAATGGGCGGGCATTGCTAGAAATGGACGGGTATAGCTAGAAATGGGCGGGAATAGCTAGTGAATGGGCGGGCATAGCTAGAAATGGGGGGGGGGGGGGCATAGCTAGAAATGGGAGCGCATAGCTAATGAACCTGCGGCCATAGCTAGAGATTAGCTGGCATATCTAGAAATGGGCGGTGCATAGCTAGTGAATGGGTGGGGCATGGCTAGAAATGGATCCATCTCTTGGTCCTTCTAGTTTAAATGATCGAGTGCCTTATTAATACTTGGCACTTATATATCAAGAAGAAAAGTTAGAATTGGTAATTAATTTCAGCATGGTAGCAGTCACCTGCATTCTGAGTGATGCTTTTTTGTCTATTGTCTGTGCTGTCATACATAATCACCAGCAATGTGCACCTTAACCTCTAAAGCCGTACAAAACTGACAGTTCATTCCAAAGCATTAATAAATGGACAAATTCATGAAAAGGTGTTTATCTCTTAGTCGCGTGTAACTTTCATAATCAAACGATGATCACGCGTTTATATTTAAAGGAAGGGAAAAGGGAAATAACAAATGATGTTTATTTGTAATTTCATACAATATTAAATAAACTACCACTGGTAAAAAATTGAAATAAATCGGGATTATTTGAGTAAAAGCATTTACTAAATCTAAAAGCGCTTAACTTGGAGCCAATTAATGACTTCGCTGGTACTTCGCCGTGCGTCAACTTTGTGTGAATATATGTCACATAGGCCGACCTGAATATATTGAAAGCACACATGAATATGGTTTTGTAAGCGGTATGAATAGTATTCTCTATAGGCGCCGATATAGAGTGATTAACTCTCTACTGCTAAGTCACTATTGATCCTTTTGAAAACATTATATTTGAAGGTCACTGTTTATGCTGGAAGCAACGAGTTTCGGTTAAAATAATTTCAAGATACACTGCTGGTGTCCAAGGTCGCAGCATGAAACCTAGTGAATATTTTGAAATTCGTGTAACTGAATTGAGATCCTGTCTCTGGAAACAACGGCTTTCAGTCAAATTGTTTTTAAGACTAGATTATTTTACCTGCTGGAAGTAGTGGCTAATCAGTTTAGCGCGATTATAACAGATTATATGAGCATCTCGCCGGTATTATTTATTCTCCTGGCGTACACCAAAATTCACAGCACCAGCTGCGTCACTAATTGGTTCTCGACAAGTTGAGACGTACATAAATGAAATGAAATTTGTTGGCGAGAGTACCTAGTATTAATCTGCGATGCAATCTTATTAAAATCACTCAGGATCTTTCTTGAGGCGGTAGTTTATCTATCCTAGGTAGTTTGTAAGGTTTAAGGCCCCAGGCGGCCGCAGAAAGACACGATCGGTTACGCAAGAACCTCTACCCTCTCAAAGTCAGGCGAATCTTTCGCTCGGAGACGAAACCCGGTCTGGGCGATGACAAAAAGGTGTTGACGTAGTCCGAGGAACGGGCTTTCCGAGTTTTAGCACATACGAGGCAATGAAACAGGAATCTTAGCACATACGAGGCAATGAAACAGGAATCTTAGCACACACGAGGCAATGAAGCTGGAATCTTAGCACACACGCGGCAATGAAACTGGAATCTTAGAAAATACGAGGCAATGAAACAGGAATCTTAGCCCATACGAGGCTCTGAAACTGGAATCTTAGAAAATACCAAGCAATGAAACAAGAATCTTATCACATACGAAACAATGAAACTGGAATCGTCGCACACACGAGGCAATGAAACAGTAATCTTAGCACATAGGAAGCAATGAAACAGGAATCGTCGCACACACGAGGCAATGAAACAGGAATCGTCGCATACACGAGGCAATGAATCAGGAATCGTCCCACACACGAGGCAATGAAAAAGGAATCGTCGCACACACGAGGCAATGAAACAGAAATCGCCGAACACATTCAACTCTTGACACATTCAAAACCAAATTGGATATACATTTTAGAGGCATGAAATTTTTATTTGATTAAAACATATCTGTGATGAACATTCCAGAGAAGGTATATGGCCTACATAAACAACTATGTTTAAAAATGCCCACACGAAACAGAATCCATCTGAACAGGTCAATAACAAGCCAGTGGCTTTGTCCTGTATTTTACGATGATGATGATGATGATGATGATGATGATGATGATGATGATGATGATGATGATGATGATGACGACGAGGCAATGAAACTGGAATCGTCGCACATACCAGGCAATGAATCTGGAATCTCACCACACATGAGGCAATGAAACAGGAATCGTAGCACACACGAGGCAATGAAACAGGAGTCGAAGCACACACGAGGCAATGAAACATAAATCGTAGCAAAGAAGCGGCACTAGAATGATCCATTTCTAGCTAAGCTCCGCCCATCTAAGGCTAAGCTCCGCCCATCTAAGGCTAATCTCCGCCCATCTAAGGTTAAGCTCCGCCCATCTAAGGCTAAGATCCGCCCATCTAAGGCTAAGCTGCGCCCATTTAAGGCTAAGCTGCGCCCACGGTGTGTGCGTGTTGGGATCGATTTGTATACTTTGAATCCCTGAGGCAGCAACAGAGCCCAGTCATACTAGTTTCAGAGTATTCAACAGACTGTTTATTAATTACATACAATTCGCACACTTGATGGACTACTACTCCAGCTTCATGACGTAATCGATTATGACGTCATATAGTTGAGAGACAGGTCGGATCCGTCAATTGGACAGGAATTTCTGCATCGTTGCTGATAAACAACCACATGATGCCGTTGTTTGGTAAAAAAGTTAGTCACACGTTACAAGTCGGCTGTAATATGAAGCCGATTTGGGACTACAATATGGTAGGTATTTACAAACCAGCGTCTTGTGGCCCTCAACTCAAGTGTTCGAAATATACAGGTATGAAAATCGTGGCAATGTGAACTATAGGCCTAAAAGAGTAATCAATTCAGATAATAAAACTGGGTCCAATATGCGAGGGTGGATTAAAGCGCCCACCATATACACTTGAGTAAAGACTGCGAGTCAGTAGAAGGTGTGTCCCATTATACGATAAAAAAAAAGCAAAGTAATTTTAAAATCAGTCATCTCTTAATTCGACATAATAAGAGACAATGGTCAAGTTCGACTCGCTAACTATAGTCAGTTTCATGGTTTACTGAACATGCGCAGTCGCTATGCCAAGCCGAACGCTGAATAGTTAACTATAGTTCGTTGGTACCCGGTTCCCATTAACCCTTTCTGTCGTCTGTTTTGATGACCTACGAAAATGGGTTATTTTTGCCCGCTAAGACGTCAAAAAGCGTCCATATGACCTAAAGTGGGAAGGAATATGGGCTTGGGAACATCGACATACAGTGGGAAAGCATAATTTCATCAAACCTAAGTCATTTAATGAAATATTTACACTTTTATACGCATTTATTCATGGCAATCGATCGATGTCCGCCATTTTGAAATGTACGCAAATGTTGCACTAACCACCTGAACCGAGCTCGGGTGCTCGGTTAACTATAGTTGACTAGCTAGTTAACTATTTGAAGTTCGACTGGTATTCTAGTCAGCTATAACTATGGTTAGGAGTCGAACTTGACCAACGTGTTCTCTGTTCATACGTAGATAATATGTATCACCATCACAACAATAATTAGACATCATAGTCAACTACGTGACGTGTATGCTGACGTCATAATCATGACGTCATGAGTGATTGAAAATTGTCAATTTTTAGCGCTTAATAGTCCGACAGTTTGTACGAATTGTATGTCTTTACCATTTAATAAACATTATGTTAAATATTTTGAAACTAATTTGACTGGGCGTTGTTGCTGCCTTAGGCAGCAACAACGCCCAGTCAAATTACTTTCAAAATATTCAACAGGTTTCCCTGCATATTTTTCTAGAAATTGATAGTCAAGAAGCTTAAGAATCGATCGATCCCAACACGAGCGAGGTGTGGGTGGAGATTAGCTAGAAATGGGCGGGGCATAGCTAAAACTGGCACGATCCATTAGGCATTAAGTCAGCATTTTTATCTCCATTCAAACAGAAGAAGCCAAAACGTTCCAATGATCAACAGTCCCTATATATGTCACGCTGCTCTACACATAATATAGATAACATAGTAATATAATACCTGTATTTGACTGATAAATAATTGTATATACACGCCCTCACATGTATGTAGATAAGCGATGAATGGGTGGGCGAACAAATACATTTCTGAGAGTCTTGTCAAAATTTTATTACCGTGTTGTCGTGAGCTCACACGACGTGTCAAAGATCTAATGAGAGATATATATCTATCATTGATCATGTCACGACATCAATAAATCTCCTGTCACACTCTGCTGCGATCAGGCCGGCGCTTGCATTACGCTCAAAATTATCAAAGCGCCAAGCTAAACGCATTAAGGTCTCCAAGAAGTGGACACTGGCTAGGACGGGAGAGGGTCCCCACTCCCCATGGTCGCCCGTGAGCGCCAGAGCGCCGCGCTTGTTTTGTGCATGGGCAAAACAAGCTCAGAGGTTCGGCGCTCTGACAAGGGCGCTGCAATGACTCGGTACTGTCGCCGTGGCAGCGCAAAGCGAGCCATGTAAGCGACCCGCTGACGTAGCCATGATGCATACAAGCTACTCGTGGTCGAGGCAAGAAATCAACCTTGTCCTCTGCGACTGCAGTAAGCTTAATCAAACTCTCACTACGTGCCTCTCCTGTCCTTATAGTCCAGTAAAACTACAAATTAACCTAGAACAAATTGCAACAGAATTTCTTTCTTTTCTGCGGCATTCATGGGACTGCCAGGTGTCACATATCAAAAGTCCTCCAAAATCCCTCGATGGGAAAGTGGGTAAATTCGCATATTTAGCTACCGCCATTATCCGAATAATGAAACTTCCCTTACCTGGTTTATTCCGCAAATAAACGAAGTAGAAATGTTGTCTAAGCTCTGAATTTCATGGTCACGGAAGACAGTAAGCAATTGGCAATATTGTCTTGAACCACTTGTACAAATTCTCCAAACCACAGATTAAATATGGTTGTATGCAAAGGGCCGGGGTAATTTAAAAAAATTATATTTAAAGTAAGTTTAATTTTGTTTTTCGTTTTTAAAATTTTATCTAAAATAAATTGCATTTTAATTTTCACTTTTATCTCACAATTTGAATAAATTTCTATACAATTCAATCAGAATATGGACATGGATTTAGATACATGCGTTATTTGTAACCAGAGCCTAGAAAATGGCTCACAAACTGTTAAGCTTCGAGTTAAAGGCTGTGACGGTATTAACAATGCTAGCAGAGCCCGTGAAAGCGATGTCATAGCTGAAGTAGGACAGAGGGTTCATGTAAAATGTCGACGGGAGTTCATTGATCCCAAGCGGATTGCCCGTGACGCAGAGAAAATTGAACAATCTCCGCCACCCATGCGAACACTCCGTTCAGAAAGTCCAACATTCAATTTTAGTGAACATTGTTTGCTATGCAGATACCCTGCAAAAATTCAAGATGGAAAGAAACGTGGCTATGATATTTATCCAGTAAGTACTCATGACTTTCAATGTAGTATCGCCGAGGCCTGTGAGCAGAGAAAAGACGAATGGGGCAAACTTGTAGCTGGGCGGCTTGCCTTCACGCCGGATTTATGCATTGTCAATGCAGTATACCATCAAAGCTGCAGCGTAAATTTTCGAACCATGAAAAATATCCCTCAGCTGCACTCATCTTGCTCATCCCAAAAACATGGAAGGCCAGAAGACTTGGACAGAGTAAGAGCATTTAGTGCGACAATGGCATTTCTTGAAAATAATGATGATGAGCAGCTGACCCTGCACGACCTCGTTAATAAAATGCAAGAGTATCTCGATGATAAAGAGAATAAAGCATGCACTACAAAATACATGCAGGATAAAATAAAAGATAATTATGGCGATGAAATATTTATTAGCACTGTGAATGGTAAGCCAAACGTTGTTACCTTTCGTTCTAAAGCATCTACTATTTTGACTGACTTCTATAAGGAACAGAAGAGAAAGGATTCCAAATCAGAGAGCATGCTAATCATCCAGACAGCTGCCAAACTGCTTAGACACGATATTAAGTTAATTGATTCATGCACATCATCTGAAAGCTATCCATCAAGGGAGCAAATGAGCGACCCAGTAAAGGCATTGAATTATTTACCACAGACACTGCGGGAATTATTGCGGATTTTGTTTACTGGAAAAGACACAGAAATGAAACAGGCATCAGTTGGACAGGCTATTATGCAAGGAACTCGTCCTAGAGTTATTTTGGCACCTTTGCAGTTCGGGCTGTCATGTGAGATGCACCATAAATTTGGATCTAGATTTATTGTTGACACCTTGTACAAGCACGGATTTGAATGTTCATACGCGGAGATACAGAGGTTTGAGCGCAGTGCATCACTTCATGGTGGAGATCTACCACATCCATTATCAGGCGAGTTAATTCAGTTTGTTGCCGACAATGTGGATCACAATATTTGCACAATAGATGGGCATAATACATTTCATGGAATGGGAATCATTGCATCTGTTACACCAGGAAACCTTTCGTGCAAACTTATTCCAAGGATAAATGTAACATCTGAAGATATCAAACAAGTTGGCAAGATCTGTATCAGGAACTTTGAGTCTCAGCATACCAGGAACTTCCCATTGACCTTTAAGGAGTTAACTGCGATGGAACAAACAGACCCAACAGCTGACATTGACATCCTCTGGGATTTCTCTTTGTTTCTGCGTTCAAGGAGACAGTCATGGTCTGGCATGATGCAAACTGTTCACCAAGGAGTTTATCCAGGTAAATCGTCTGTTATTTTCCTTCCGATGATAGATCTAGAGCCAAGTAACATGACCTGCATCTTTTCCACTTTGACTTATGTTTGTGAACAGGCAAACCGATACCATGTTGCACCCGTGATTACATTTGATCAGCCCTTATTTTGGAAAGCTATGACTATCATAGAGATTGAGCCGAGCTGGAGTCCATTAAAGCAAATTATTCTAAGACTCGGAGGTCTTCATATGGAGATGAGCTTCCTTGGCTGCATTGGTCACTTAATGGGAAGCGGTCTTGCGCCTATTCTAGAGGTAGTCTACGCTGAGAATGCTGTCAAACACATTCTTAGTCGAAAGGCAACTTCTCGAGCAGTTCGAGGACACCTCATGGTTTTTGCTTCTCTCAGTACAATTTATCCATGCTATCCTTGGCTGTGACTCAACATCTAGGCTTTATGGAATTGGAAAATCTGCATCCCTTAGCAAAATCCAGTGCTGCAAAGAACTCTCTCAAATTGCTGATGTGTTTACAATGAGTAATGCGAATAAAGATGACGTGATAAAAGCAGGTGAGAAGGCAATGCTTATTCTATACAATGGCACTTCAATGGATAGTCTAGTTGCTTTGCGGTACAAGCGATTCAGGGAGAAGGTTGCAAAAAGTTCCAAGTATGTTGAAGCACGAGATTTACCACCAACACCCGCATCCGCAAAGTTTCACAGTCTTCGCGTGTACTACCAAATTCAAGTTTGGAGAGGAGATGCTGGAGATATGGATCCAACAGAATGGGGCTGGAAAGTTCTCAACCACCAAATGCTGCCTGTTAAGACTGACATGCTGGCAGCACCTGACGATTTACTGTATTCATTTAGATGCAGCTGCAAAACTGGCTGTGAATCAAAGAGATGCACCTGTAGAAAACATGGGCTCAGCTGCACATCCGCCTGCGAAGACTGTAAGGGTCTCAGTTGCTCGAATTCAATAACGCTCATTGAGGAGGATGACTTGGATAATTGATGCAAGATGAAATTAGTAGAAACCAGGTACCTATGCCATACTATTTCATCTTAGCTTAGCTTAGAAACACACAATACCGTGACATAATAAAATATAATATGTATTGTATCAATATCAATGATGGTATTAGGTAAATTCATGCAAGTGGCATAACACAATACATTTAATTTGTGGAGAATATGTCAATCGTATTCATTTATTACTAAAAAAAGTCCAAAAATACCCAGTCACACATATATTACATACCGGTTTTAAAGAAATAAAGAAAAATGGATTTTTCAGGTGAAATGGCCCAAATCTGGTAATAATTATGCAAATTTTACCCTTTCTCCTATTGGAATTTTGGAGGACTTTTGATATGTTGTACATGATGGCCCCCTATACACTGGGCGAGGTAAAAAAATTATGTTGCAATTTGTTCCGGGTTAAAATATTTTTGGCCTAGATTGACTGGACTATTATTAGGATCACTACGTCTCTCTCCCGACCTTATTGCGCTCTTACTGCGCTGCCACCAGGCGTTATGGCCTGCTTCCCGCTCATAGAACGCCAACACGGCGCTGCCACTGCGACTATGAGGCTTGTTATATGTCCACGCGAGACAAATGGCGTTCTTCCGACGTTTGCAGCAGGTTTACAGTACGATCTCACTTTGAAATGCGATCTGCTCTCTCTCTCACGCACGCACGCACGCACGCACGCACGCACGCACGCACGCACGCACGCACGCACGCACGCACGCACGCACGCACACACGCACGCATACACACACACACACTGTCTCTGAAGCACTTATAAACTGTCTCTGATACACAAACACACTGTCTCTGAAGCACTACTTGTCCTGGTTGTTGTTGTCATCCGACTGCTGCTTCTTGTTGGAATCAGGGCCTATCAGTCTCTCGAGGAATGAGTCGCCGACTGAAGCCTCACTAGTATTGGCCTCTGGGATGCTGCTCAGGTTGAAGGATGATTATTGCGGTGCATGCACAGGAGAGCTGGTGGCGGAGGTGGTTGTAGCTGAGCGGGCCCGCCGGGTCATCGAAGGAGATTGCCTGGCCATGGGCTGCAATGTCGTCACCTCAGGGGGCTGAGGAGGCTGCCTGGCTCGCAGAGAGAAGTACCTGCCTGAACGGTGACTGGCCAATACTGAGGTGCTGGTTGTCACATGAGAGAGGATGGACAGGGAGCCTGATACTGCTGGGAGGGGGCCTGTTACTGCTGAGAGGGAGCCCGGTACTGCTGAGAGGGAGCCTGGTACTGCTGAGAGGGAGCCTGGTACTGCTGAGAAGGAGCCTGAGAGGATTGCTGGGCTGCTGACCGGGCCTTCAGGTCATCATTTAACTCGAGATACTTGTAGAGAAGCTGGGAGTGTTCCATCTGGAACTGCCGCCTCAACGAGGGATCAACATCTTCCATCACGGGCTTGGCCCAGTCAGTATACGTTGTCCTCTCTGTGACTCTCTGTGCTGGCTTCAGCATGTCCAGCATCTTCTCCTGTATCACAATGGACTGCCACCCTCTCTCTTCGATACCAGCAAGTATTTGGTCTTCTTCTGCCGACTTCTTGGCTGATGGCCTCTTGGGCCTCACATCTAGGACGACAGGTGCCTCAGTAGAAGAGTCAGCAGTGGGTGTCAGCGCCTCTTGTACCTCATCATCAGTACCATCGGCAGCATAGCCAGATGCAGCAGCTGCAGCAGCTACCTTGGCCTTGACCTGTAAAGACAAAAGCAAAGAAGAAGGTAAGTAAAAAGTAATTACAATTTTTATATACATTTATATACAATTATTTATATAAAATTATTTAACATAAGAAATATTTTACACTAATTTTATATGTATTTTGCATGTATTTCATATATGAAGGTAATCACAATGTTATACAAGAGAAGTGCATATTAATACTGACAAGAAAATGATATTTAATTTTATTTAATTTTAGCTTACACTGACAGTGGTGTGTTTCTTCACATCATAGATGTGGGCCCGGAGGAAGGAAAACTTTGACAGGATCCATTCGTCCCTCTCAGTGACCTCAGCTGCCCCATCACCGGACTTTGTCTTCAGGAGGTGGCCATATCTAGTCCGCAAGGACCGATACCAGATCTGTAGCATCTCACTATCCTTGTCCATCTCCTTCGCCTGGTACTCCCACAATTTGTTCTTCCTGTTCATGTCCTTGTAGGCGTTCAACTTCTTATTATAGAGGCATTCATTATCCAGGATCCATACAGCCATAATCTCCTCCTCATCATCATGCAGGTCAGTGATCTTCTTTGCTTCTTCTTCTTTGGCTGGCCAGCAGCAGGACTAACATCTCTGGACGGATCCCCACGGCTGCCCTCTTCTTGGACTTCTTGGCCTGAAGATATATAAGATACATAAGATAAGATAACATGAGATGAGATAATCTTCATTTGACATCGATTGTACAATAAAAACATTAGCTCAAAGCTATTTATCCATGGTACTATATACAATATACAAAATATACATTTAACCTGAAAGAAAAGGTAAAAACAATTAACCAAAACATTAACATACCTTGGACTTGTTGGGATTCTTGAGTGTCATGTGTGTCTTCTTGTTGAGTAAGTTCTTCATCATCAGCAACAGCAATGGGCGTAGCACTGGGCGCAGAGGACAGTGGTGGTGGAGGATACTGTCTTTCTCTTCCCCTCCCTCTGCCCCTGGGTGATGGAGTCTTGCCTTTGGCTGTTCCCATTGTGACTACGTTGCTTGCTGCGATGTACGCCGAAAACAGACTGATGGCCCGAGCACGCAGGATGCTCTATTTATACTCTCCGTGCCCACACAGAGAACGTTTTGCAAACGTATTGAGAACGTACTAGCAACGCAGTGACAGCGACCTGCACGCACTAAGAATGTTTACAGTGTAGAGGAAGCGCAGTGAGAGAGCGTGAGAGCGTGAAGCTTGACACAGTAGAAACGCAATGGGTCGTACTAAGAGCGCAATGAAAACGTGATAAGCGGGATAGGAGCATACCATGTGCTATCTTGTTTTTAAAAGTTTGACAATTTTGGACAGCTTTCCGCGCTCTTGTTGCATGTTATTCATATTTTGATATTTTTTCAGCGCAATGCAAGCGCCGGCCTGATCGCAGCAGAGTGTGACAGGGGTTGTACTGTACATAGTCACGTGTTGTTGATTCAACTAATGCTACAGCTGTGCCTCCTCAAGGCACTACCAGAGTTTGTGGGTGACAGACCTGTGTACATTATAATACGTGTTGCTGATAACAGTTGCTGTCCTAGACACCTTATATAACCCATGTTTTAAATGCAGAGCAGTGGCATCGTACTTTGAATAATGGATAACACAAAGATGATATTCTACCAATGTTGAGGCCATGTGACTGTAATTATATATATGAGGTTACCCACGTCACTGAAATAATGAAGTCGATAGTCCATATTATCACTGAAACAACATCATCACCTCCCTCTAATGAGCTAGGCAAATTGAGTAACAAAACTCCTAAGAATGACCAAACTGCTGTAAAAACATCCCATATCAAGGAGGACCAGCCTACAAGGAGTAAGTGTGTGCAAAATAAAACAAGGACAGTAAAACAATTCACACATCCAGCTGCAGGTCATAGTATTGATCCACTAAAGAAATCAACACAGAAAAAAGCTGCCAGTGAACAAAAGAAAGACTTACCTGTCAAAACAGACCACCCTATGCCAATTCCAACTTTAGTACAGGATGTGCCAGTTAAGCTAATGACTGAAACTGTGAAATTAAGTGAGAATTCTTCAAATTATGGTAGCAGACAACAAAACCAAAATAGAGTAAAAACACTTATCATTGGTAGCTCATTGACCAAAGGTGTTAAAACAACAAGTTTAACCCCTGGTTGTAAGGTCAGCACAAATAGAGGAGCTACAATCTCATCACTTATAATTAGATTACAGACAATGGATTTAGCATCACTAGAAACACTTATTATTCAGATAGGCACTAATGATACAAGGAAGCCAGTACGTGTGATTATGGAGGACTATACACACCTTCTAGACTATCTACAGTTCAGCTACCCACACCTTCACGTAATCATCTCTGGATTGCCACCACGATTGGACAATTATCACAGAAACAACACTGTGTTCCATGTAAACAATGAACTCAAAGTAGTTACAGCAATGAGAAATTTGAAATTTATTGATAATGAACCAGCTTTCTTGGACGAGGCTGGTTATATAGACGCAACAATGTTTCTTGCAGACTACCTTCACCTCAGTGACAAAGGAACCGATGCCTTGCTGAATAGTATAAACTCTATTATCCCAATCTTAAAAGACTCTCATTCTCAGCAGCCAAATAATGAATCATGTTGTCTCTACTGTGCTGAGCCATCACACTCCACCAAGGCTTGCAGGCATGGGAAAGCAGTAATGTGCTGGATTTGCTTACAGTATGGACACAAAGCTAAGTTATGTGACTATCAAAAACAATATTACACACAAGTATAGGAATTCAGCAAAGCAGAGGTGGCTGATTTCTCAAACACAGTGACTTCTAGGAACTTTTTCTCAATACTAAATCAACTATGCCAGGAATGTAACCAGAAGACGTGCGTTTGTGTTATAGACCATTCAGATTTCACCACGAACAATAATAATAATAATCATATATATATATATATATATATATATATATATATATATATATATATATATATATATATATATATATATATATATATATATATATATATATATATATATATATATATATATATATATATATATATAAATCTATGTCATACCCAAATCATTCATCCCGGGGCCTTCAAAAAAGTTATATCACTATATCAAATGCAACTAAATCACATTATATAAATCATACTGTTTCACGAAATGTTATAAATAGCATTGACAATGACGACGATGATGATAATGACCATGTCCACAATAACAATGATGATGATGACAATGACCATGTCCACAATAACAATGATGATGATGACAATGACCATGTCCACAATAACAATGATGATGATGATAATGGCCATGTCCACAATAACAATGATGATGATGATAATGACCATGTCCACAATAACAATGATGATGATGACAATGACCATGTCCACAATAACAATGATGATGATGACAATGACCATGTCCACAATAACATTGATGATGATGATAATGACAATGACCATGTCCACAATAACAATGATGATGATGATGATAGCCATGTCCACAATAACAATGATGATGATGATGATAATGACCATATCCACAATAACAACGATGATGATGATAATAATGAAAATTACCATGTCCACAATAACATTGATGATGATGATGATGACAATGACGATGTCCACAATAACAATGATGATGATGATAGTCATGTCCACAATAACAATGATGATGATGATGATAATGACCATATCCACAATAACAATGATGATGATGATGACGATATTGATCATGATGGTGATCATGATCATCATGACGCTGTCCATAATAACAATGATGATGATGATAATGACCATGTCCACAATAACAATGATGATGATAATGATGAAAATGAACATGTCCACAATAACAGTGATGACGATGATGATGATGA
This sequence comes from Chaetoderma sp. LZ-2023a, assembly GCA_034401795.1. Classification (NCBI taxonomy): domain Eukaryota; kingdom Metazoa; phylum Mollusca; class Caudofoveata; order Chaetodermatida; family Chaetodermatidae; genus Chaetoderma; species Chaetoderma sp. LZ-2023a. The sequence continues at coordinate 23,675,667 of CM067365.1, read as the reverse complement.
TGATGATGATGATAATGACCATGTCCACAATAACAATGATGATGATAATGATGAAAATGAACATGTCCACAATAACAGTGATGACGATGATGATGATGATGACCATGTCCACAATGATGATGATAATGAAAATGGCCATGTCCACAATGATAATGATGATAATGACCATGTCCACAATAACAGTGATGATGGTGATGATGATGATGATGATGATGATGACCATTTCCACAATAACAATGATGTTGATAATGATGAAAATGACCATGTCCACAATAACAATGATGATGATGATGATGATGATGATGTTGATCATGATGGTGATCATCGTGATCATGATCATCATGGCCGTGTCCACAATAACAATGATGATGATAATGACCATGTCCGCAATAACAATGATGATGATGATAATGACCATGTCCACAATAACAATGATGATGACGATGTTGATCATGATGGTGATCATCGTGATCATGATCATCATGGCCGTGTCCACAATAACAATGATGATGATAATGACCATGTCCGCAATAACAATGATGATGTTGATGTTGATGATGACGGCAATTTATTGAATTTTATTAATATTAAACAATATGTAGATAAATCTACAAGTTTTTTCAATTATATTTTTCTAGGCAGCTATATTTTATCTGATTTCAGTATGATAGACAATTTATTAAATTTTTCCTTTCCTCTACAAGATGAATATGTAGTAAACACTCAAGACCCACCTATACCTGGATTTAATCTGCCACAAAAAGGTTTGCGCATAGGTCATGTAAACATCTGCCATATTAGTAATAAAATTGACCAGCTTAGACTGTTGTTAGTTAAACCTAAACAAGAAGTAGAGATATTAGGCATAACAGAAAGTTACCTTAACGATTCTTCAGCTGATTCATTATATCGAATCTCAGGTTACCATTCAGAACGTAGAGATAGGAAAAATCAAGCTGGTGGTGGAATTATTGTATATATCGCTCATAATATATCTTTTAAACGTAGAATTGATCTTGAAATCGATGAAATAGAAGTAATGTGGTTAGAAGTTAAACCATTTAAGCGTAAGCCTTTTCTTACAGCATTTGTTTATAGACCTCCAAGTTCCAAAGCTGTATGGATTGACCGTTTTGAAGACATGTATTCTAATGTTATTGATGAAAATAAAGAAATTATTTTGTTAGGTGACTTTAATATTAACTATAATGTACCAGATGAAAACACGAAATGGAATGAAATGATAGATATGTTTCAACTTACTCAAACAGTCAACCAGCAAACCAGAATTACAAGTACAACATCCAAATTGATCGACCATATATATGTATCAAATGAACAGCTGGTTGATAAGATAATTATTTCAAAACGAGCCTTAAGTGATCATAAAGCCATTTTCATAGCGCTAAATTATAAGGAGCCAAAGCCTAAAAAATCAGGTCATACTACTGTCCATATGCGGAAAATGACACAATTTCTTGAAGACTCATTTAAAATGGATATAGAAAATTTCAATTGGGAAAGAATTGTTGCCATTAATGATGTAAACCAAGCTCTAGAATTCTTCGTCACATCTTTCTTGGGAATACTAGATAAACATGCACCTATGATAGAAAAACGAGTTAAGCATAGATTCTTGCCTGAATGGTTAAATGATGAAATTATAACTGCTATGAAAACCAGAGATAATTATTATGATATGAAAGATACTCCAAATTATAGACACTGGCGCAACAAGACAACAAACAGCCTTAATAGAAAAAAGTAAGCGAAACTTACTACAAACAAGTATTATGAATCAAAACAGTCAGAATGATATTTGGAAAATTCTAGGAAAACTAAATCCTAAGAAACATGAAGCTAGTACTGAACATTTTATTGACAAAGATGGTAACTTGTTGTCCGATCCAAAAGCAATTTCAGATGCATTCAATATTTTCTTTTCTGATGTAGCAGATAATTTATTGAAGCAGCAGCCTCCCTATGACTACAATAATAAAGGCCGGTATATAGATTTGATAAAACATATGGTAGAAATAAATGTTCCACAAACCATTTACTTTAGCATTCCAGAAGTAACTCCAGACTTTGTGTTAAAACAACTTAATGCATTTGATATAAAGAAGTCAATAGGATTAGATAATCTACCTCCTAAATTTTTAAAGATGGTTAGTTCTATAATTAGTTTCCCATTAGCTTATATAATAAATCTTAGCCTGCAATCCATGACATTTCCTGAAAATTGGAAAGGGGCTAAAATCTTTCCTTTGTATAAAACTGGTGATGTGAACAATATTGAGAACTATAGGCCGATTTCTATACTTCCTATTTTATCTAAAATAATGGAACGTCATGTTCACAATCACATGTTTGAATATTTATCTCAGTACAATCTACTTTGTAGCAATCAATCTGGTTTTCGTAAAGATCACTCTTGTGAAACAATCCTTCTTAAAATGCTTAACACATGGACGAAAGCCATTGATGATGGGCAAATAACTGGAAATGTATTAATTGATTTTAAAAAGGCATTTGATGTAATTGATCACCAGCTATTACTTAGAAAATTAGAATTATATAAATTTGATAATGCAGCACTTAGGTGGTTTTCTTAATATTTAAAGGATAGGTGGCAGTGTGTAAGTAAGTCTGGAAGCTTAGCAGACCGCATGGCTGTTAAGCATGGTGTGCCACAGGGTTCTATATTAGGTCCTTTATTATTTATAGTCTTTGTTAATGATCTACCATCTCATTTTAATCGCTGTAACACTGATATGTATGCTGATGACACTACAGTTTATTTTAAATCCAATTGTATTACCACTCTAACAAATCACTTAAATGAGGACATGAATGCAGTCAAGGAATGGTGTAATGAAAATCAAATGATTGTCAATGCAAGTAAAACTAAATTATTATTAATCGGATCACGAGCTAAGCTTAAAGATTTCAAAGATGTGACAATACAGTATGATGGTATTAATCCAACTGGCAGTAGCTCTGAAAAGCTTCTAGGAGTCCATATTGATGATAAGCTAACATTCATAGAGCATGTGAACAATGTTGTAAAAAAGATATCTCGTCTGTTAGGAATACTTAGAAAATATGCGAAGGACCTACCCATCGATTATAGATTAAAATTGTTCAATTCCTATGTATTACCCCATTTTGATTTCTGCCTGGTAGTATGGGGTAATATTTGCAAAGAAACTCAATTAGACAGACTTCTAAAATTGCAAAAACGAGCCGCACGAATCATTCTCAGTGAAAAGTTTAGTACACCTTCAAGAACATTATTTGAAAAACTGAGCTGGATTCCGATACAGGAAAGAATAAATTACAAAACTGGATGCACTGTATATAAAGCTATCAGAGATAAAAATCCTGAATATTTAACAAAACTATTTGTAAAATATGCTGATTCTCATAAGCGAAATCTGTGATCTTTAAACAATTTTCAAGTCAATATTCCATTGGCGAAAGGTGCCTTGCACTCATCTGGCTTCGCTGTGAAAGGATCAAAATTATGGAATTCATTAAAAGTATCACTACGAACTGCCCCTTCCTTGACTGCTTTCAAATCCCAATATATGGCTGACAAATTAGGTAAATAATCACTACATGTACATTTATATGCTATTGATATGGTGTAGGTACTCATATCTAAATCTTTATGTTTTGTCTTGGATGAGTCCTGTCTGCTAGCACTCGGGATTGGATCCGAATTGGTATAGCTTAAAACATTTTGAGAAAATTGGCCCATAAAACTTAAAGGTTTTGCACAGGAGGAAGCTGCTTGCGTAGTTCAGGCATCTTTTCTCTCTCTCTTTTTTCAAGGTGTTTTTGGATTGTACCGGTTTGGATCAGATCTTGAGTGTTGGCAGACGGGGGTTGTCTAAGACATACAATGTAAATATGTACAGTATATTATATGTACATATTGTATATAGAAAACCATGTATTATATGTAAATATGTGAATAATAGTAGAATAGATTGAAGGCCCCGGGGAACACCAGCTATTTATAACTGATTGGTTTACCTTCATAAAAAAAAGCTTATTATTATTATTATTATTATTATTATTATTATTATTATTATTATTATTATTATACCAATATGAAGGTTATTATAGCTAGTCTTAGTCCTCCTCCTCCTCCTCCTCCTTTACTTCCTCCTCGGCTCCTCCTCTTCCTCCTCCTCCTCCATCCTTCCCCTCGTTCTCGTCCTTGACCTCCTCGTCCTCGTCCTCATCCACGTTCTCCTCCTCCTCCTCCTCTGTTGATATAGCACGGCTACTGCTGCTGCTGTTGCTGTTGTTGTTGCTGTTGCTGTTGTTGCTGCGTTGACGGCGGCCGCGGCGATGGAAGTTGTTGTTGTTGTTGATGTTGATGTTGATGTTGATGTTGCTGTTGTTGTTTGTGTTGTAACTGATGCTGTTATTATTATTATTATTATTATTATTATTATTATTATTGTTGTTGTTGTTGGTGGTGGTGGTGGTGGTGGTGGTGGTTGTGGTGGTGGTGGTGATGATGGGGTGGGAGTGCCACATACGCTACACAGCTATATTGTTGGGGGTTGGGTGGGGGGGGGGGGTAGTGATCAATACGCGCTGCAGTTATATCTGACGCAATGACAGGGTTGGTCATAAATGTTTTAATCTATGTATTTCTCGTACCGTATCTGATAGCGCACATATCTAACCCCTTGCATACGTAAAATTTAGGTTATGCATGTACGTTTGGCTGAGGTTACGCAAGTATCTTGAAATTACATAGTGGTGTGTGAGTGCGTGCGTGCGTGTGTGCGTGCGTGCGTGCGTTTGTGAGTGGGAGGATAATTGGTGCATAAAGGATAATAGATCGTTTCCATATTTGTTAATTTGAGATTAACGCATTTTATAGTCTGTCGATCCGCCTGTTTTTCTGCCGTAGATTTAAACGGCATTATACGATAACTAATGTCTTATTAGCGTGTTTGGTTCTCATAGTGTAGCGTGTTAGCTTATTCACACGTAGAAATAAGTAACTGATAATGACTCCAACGTTAATACCTCCTGATCACTGGCAGAATACTTATAAATATCTACAGACAGATATGAAAAGAGCTGGCTTCGTGTAGTGGTTAAACACCACACACACGCACGCACGCACGCACGCACGCACGCACGCACGCACGCACGCACGCACGCACGCACGCACGCACGCACGCACCCCCCCCCCCCAACCCACCCCCAACCCGATCAATTTAACCACTGAGGCTGGTTCGCGCCTTGGTGATGCCCTATCTGGTATCTAGGCATAGTTGGAAACCTAAACAATTTGCTTGACTCGCTTCCTCTTTCCACGCAAGAGAACAAATGAGTATTGATGTAAAAATGGAAGTAGTTGCATTTGTCTCCCCCTGAATACTTGAATATAAATATAGATCAGCACTACTAATTGTACTGTTCATAACGATTTCCAGCGTCGGGATTACTTCGGGATGCTCGTTCTTATTGAAGTACAGACCTTAATTCTGATCATAAAGCAGTCGTTACACGCCTTCAGATGAACCATCTCTGACTAATGTACAAACGTCGTAACAGGCATGAGGGTAGAGTCGCCTACAACCTACCCATGCTCATCAGCGACAAAGACACTCATATGTCATACAAAGAGGTCCTCGAGGAGCGGGATAACTAACATCGGCGTCAGCTCCAATCCAACCGAAGCACTAACCAAAGTACTGAGATGTATGGAACCATCAGCTACCAGTACAATAGGAATTCTCAAAACAACAGCCGAAATAACTATACTGATGACTCTGTAGTAGTAAAACTATCAGCAAAGCAGAAAGCATTATGGCTATGTATCTATCAAAGTCGCTATAGTGAAGACAGCACTATATTACGCAGAGAACGCAACAACATTCTGCGCAGCATCAGCAATCGCTTAACTAAATTAAAAATTGAAATCACTGCCACGGATGACTGTCAAATAATGTTTCGTGCAGCCAGAGCCCTTGAGTTACTGACTACACACCATCACTCACCGTATATGATTCTAAAGGACACTTTATCCGGACTAACCAAGGCAAAGTCGATGTAATTCGAGAATCTTTCAAGGAACAAGTCACTGACGACGATGATGAGCCGTGGCTCTCGTTCTCAGGTGAGACCAGAGGCCATTACTAACACTAATTAAAACAGCAGAAATTGAGAAGGCACTGAAAGCCCTGAAAATGGACGTGCATCTGGACCTGATGGAATGAGCAATGAACTATTCAAATCTCAAAACCGCTCATGCGCCTAATCAATTCAGCTTTTACGCACCACCATACAGTGATGCTGTATGCCAAGGCATGCTTATCGCTCTACCCAAGCCTAAGAGGTCACACAGGCTCCATCCAATATACAGCCCAATGTGCTCCTCAACAGCATACAGAAATTCCTATTCAATGTTACTCTATGGCGCACCCGGGAGAGGATCGACGACTTCGTGTAAATATAAATTCATTTTAAATTTGTCAAATACAATTATATAGCGTGTTGCTAACGCTAAAATAACGTATAATGAAGTATCATCAAGCGTGAAGCGAGATATAATGTAAAAGCGGTTCTGCATAGCGTGGGGGTGGGTCTCTGCATGTAAAAGAAGAAGAGTTTGACTTTCGGTTTCTCTATCAGCATTACATGCCTTGACTTTAAGCAAGGGTTTACGAAGAAGCATGTATAATTATAATCGTTATTTCCTATTTCGTGTTTTAATGACAGGAAAAATACATTTTATGTTTAATGATGTCGCTATTCTCTTTCATGTTGCTGTCAATTTGCTCCTCATGCTTTGTATAAAAGATTCTTTACGGAAATCTAAGGAGAGAGAATTGGACAATTTATCGTGCTTTATCGCTGAAATTTGAACAATACCGACAGAAACATTAACAGGAGTGTGGGTGACACGTGTTCTTGATAGCTTTCTTGAAGTTCTAGGACGCGATGGTGCGGTGTTCCAGATAGATATTAGACGCACTTAAGAACTCAGCGTCTCACTTAGTGTCTCACCTTAGTTTAAGGGACGGGAAATAGTGTGTGGTTTAATAGGATTATTGAATATTACCAAACGTTTCTGAGTAGATAGGAATATTAATTAGGAACAGGGACGGATCCAGGAATTTTGAAGGGGAGGAGTAGAGCGAGAAAAAATGGCACATGTCTGGTTTCTGGGGTGGGTGTTGTAGGGATGTCACCCTGGTATATTGTATGGGAGAGGGTTTCCCCGTGGGTCTTTTACCCTCGGAGAATTTGTGAGAAGTAGATGATATAGAGATTGTGTTGTGCATTTTAGGCAATATCAGTTGAAACCATATTTGAATAGGTGCATGTAGGGTGTGGTGGAGAAATGACATACTTACTACAGTCTGGAGAACGTTGGAAATGTCTTCATATTATATGGCCTGCATTACTGGGGGTGGGGGTTGGTTGGGGTGTAATATCAGCTAATGCAGATGCCACGATATTTTGTGGCGTGTATTACACGGGGTGTGGGTGTGTAGGCGGGGCGGGGCTGGGTGGGTGGGGTTGGGGTGATGCTGTTGGGGAGGGGGGGGGGGGGGGGGGTTGTGTAATATCCGCTAGTGCAAATACCATGCCAGTGTGTGACCTGCATGCAAACCGGGGGTTGGGTGATGATGGGGTGAGAGTGAGGGTGGGGTGTAATATCACTTGCCGTCTTACTGGAATATGTGGATGTGTTGGATGCTAAACGGTACGCCGCACAGGGGTCCAATTCTAGAAACATTCAGACACGTACTTGGGCATCGGGGCTGAAGTATGGGTCAAAAGCCAGGGGGGCTATGGGGATACACTACAGGAGAGGAAAAACATGGTGGCAAGGGGCGACACATTCCTCTTGCACACACACCCCCCCCCCCCCCCATGTTCATACGCCTATGTTAGTGCGTTGCCTGTATTTCTACAAGTAATATCCATTTGGATGTTTTGGAATTATGTGTAAGTATTACAGAGGAAAACATACACAGATCATACCATAACAATGTTCTGAAATTTAAGACCAACGCAGACGACGACGACGATGATGTTGAGGATGATGATGATGATGATGATGATGATGATGAT